>CM039680.1:130637492-130717492 GCA_022537955.1 Schmidtea mediterranea
AAGGGAGAAAAGGGGAGAAATTACCACAAAATATTGGACGGAATTTTCGACCAACCGAGTTTTCCTAGCGGTATGCTTCTTTTTTGTTTTATTAATATTAATATTATCGATACTATATTGAATAGGATCTGAGGAAAAAATGGTTAACCTGAGCTATCTAGTGAAAATATACGCTCACCCAGGGAAATCCTGATCAACCTACTAAGAAAGAACTGGGTAGGAGCCAAGTCGCGTATGTCAGCAAGTAACCGGCGAGAGATGATCCTCTTTTGGGAGCTTTCGATTGATGCGATACCACAAATTTTGAAGGGGGGAGTGAAGAGATTAACCGAGAGGTGAGAGAAAAGAGTGTCACGGAAACAGAATTAATAGTTTTGATTAAGGTACCTGAGATGATCTTTTTCCCTAGCTGGTGGTGAGGCACCAGAGGACAGCTACGGACGTCGTGTTCAAGGTTGTTATCAGCCAAGGGACTGATGTGCGCTGAGTCCGTTCGATACAAACCGGATCACACACCGAGTATCGAACGATTTTTTTTATTGCTGGGAGGAAACTCGATAATAACCCGGTATCCCACACCGAGTGTCCGAGGGGCCATAACGGTAGGTGAGGATGTGAACTAACCGGTAAATGGTTCATACTCAAAATGTCCTACTAGGTCAGATAAGGGCGGCCGAATTGAGCCGGGAAATCTGACAGGTAGATAAGGGCGGCCGATTGAGCCGGGAAATCTGATTGCAGAGGCGGGCAGGGGATTAGAATTTTCCGCGCCTATATTTAATCGCTTTCCTTTCTTTCACTATTCGGGAAATCAAGTAAACCCGCTTTGGAACTTGATGAACGTCCTAGGCATTTCCATAACTTTTATATTCTCCGAGGTACACAACCCGGAATCCCACACGAGTACTGAGGGAAATGTTTTTTTTTTATTGCCAGCGAGGAGTTTTGTACAATAACCCGGACCCACACCGAGTACCAAAACCGAATGGCGGTGAGTTAAACGTAAACCGAAGAATACGCGGCCAAAAGACGCCAATGGCTTGGAGTCAGTGTGAGGCCTCAAACAATACCCAAAAGTCACTGATTGAGCTCAAAGTCCGGTGAAACCAATGAGAGATAATATGAAAAGATGAATAAGAATATGAGTAAAGATGAATTGATAGAACATGATTATGATTAGATTAAACAGTAAAGATGAGATATAATTATGATAGATATTAGAAGCCATAGAGTGCAGATGAGATAAATTAGATTAGATATTAGAGACCATAGAAGTGCAGATAAGAATATGATATGAATAAAGATGAAATAGATATGAATATATTAGGTCATAGATGACCAGTAAAAAAAGTAAAGCCGAAGGCCGAAAGACAACGGAACAGTAATAGAGGGCATAAGAGCGCCAGCGATGAGGATTAAGCAAATGAATTTTTGGAGACATAGAAAAATAATTAATGGATGACTGAGAATATGAAATATGATGATTTTATTGATATATGATATAGATAATTGATAGACTATAATAGATAACTGATAAACTATATAGATAATTGATACGAGATTTTAATAGAAATTGTTACGAGGTATAATAATTAAAATAGACTAAATGAGGGGGGTGATCAGATAAGAGACACCACGATAAAATGCGAACAAGGGATATAACGTTATATAGTATGGGTAAATGGAGGAGAAATTAGTATAGAGATAGAATATTGGAGTGTCATTTATTTTTAGGAAATCAAATAGTCCAAACAAAGCAATCCAAGGTCAATTTCAAAAAAGCAAAGAGAGAAATTTCAGAGCAAACGACAAATCAAAGTGATAATAAGAACTTGAACAAACGAGTAGAAAAATTTGAAAAACGTCAGAGTAGCTACACAATAGCAACCAGAATTGCAAAGCAGCCAAAGCAAGCAAAGAGAAACGAGAAAACAGTCAAGCACGAAACCGTAAACATTGAACATCAAGCAACCACACGAGAGCAAAAAGCCAAGAGAATAGGAAAAGTTTATTAAAACAGAAGAAAGAAAAAGTTGTTACAGCAGAAAGTGTCAACACAGAGCATCACAACCAAGCAGCAACCGGAACCGGCAACAGAAGCGGATTGCGTATTGAATTTAATAGTAGCGAAGAGAACGAATTACGTATATCGAGAAAATTGGAACAATAGAATCAGTGAACGAAGAAGAGAATCTAGACAACAATCCAAACATACAACTTCTTTTTTTCCGGATGCAAATAATATTGGCAATAACAACAACGTACAGTAGGAGAATTCAGAAGAAAAGTTCAGAGGAGAACCGTTCGACGGTAGTCTCAACAAATTAGATACATTCATAAAAGGAATTCGAGGTATAATAAAAATATCTGTCATTGGAAATAATAAGGTAAAAGAGGCGACTACCCTTATATTTAAAAGGGAGCGCACATAGATGTATTCGTAGAAGAACGAAGAGATGTAAGAAATTGAACAACGTGGACAGAGATTAAAGAGTTCTTGATAAAATATTCGGAATAGAGAAAGGGAAATAGGAAGATATTGGACTATCCTAAATCGAAAACAAAGGACGAGATGAATCAATGCAGTATACGCATGTATTAAGAAATTGGGTGTAAAGAAGCCTTCGGAGAAAAGATTTGCCCGAAGATAAATGGTAGAACGTTTTCATAAGAGGAATCACAAAAGAGAAGACATATCGAGCCACCTTGGATGCTGGCACCAGAAACACTAGTAAAGCAGAAGCATCGCAAATAGATGTGAAGCCCATCTGGATGGGATATCAATGGCAGTCTTAGCCCAAGAACCAATCAGTCACGAGCACAATCAAACAACAATATCAACCAGCTATGATCATTTCATACCAGAGCCAGCAGATGTCAGCACCACAAACAAGAAATCTAGAAGATAAAGAGGTAATAACCAAGTAAGCTATAATAATAATTCAAAGGACAAGCCAAATCGAAACGAACAATGCCTCCACATGTCAAAATAGGACATCGATCAGAAAATTGTTTCCTGAATTAAACTGCCAGATATGTGGTAAACGAGGGCATACCGAGAAGAATATGCCACACTTAACAGGCAAAGCGTGCTAATAATTGTGGTCAAACAGCGCGGCACATCGCAAGGCGATGCAACATAAGAGGAGAGTCAAACCAATCAAGACAAACAATAACCTACAAGAAATCCACAAATTAACGTGATACAAGAGATAGACATGTTACGGGAAACATTACAGCGAATGCCCATGGTAATTAAAAGAGTATGTAAGCAACAGATGCCCACACAATATACAACAACAACGAATCAAGTATTGAGAAGCATGAGAGATTCAAGAGCTGCGAAACGAGGAATATCAACGAGACAACAAGCTGAATGGCAAAGACTTGCAAATGAGGAAGCCCAAGAAATCCAGCAAAGATGGGAAATCGAAACAAACCCCGAAAAGAATTAATAATGATGAGGATGGAAATCCAGATGAAATCACCTGCGGAGCAGTGTGTTTGAGAACGAAGGGGGAGAAAATATGATAACGCGAATAATGAGAAAACAATTGAATTATATAACGATGGAGAAAATAGAGGCCATCAAAGAATTTACAGAGGAGGAAAAACAGAGACGTCGACAATTAAAAGAAATGACAACTGAGAAATCAGACGAACAGACTCAAGGGAGTAATCGAGTAGAAAAGATGATAACGGAAGAGCAACGAGGAAACACTAATGTACGAGATAGATGAACTAGAAAAATGAAATTATGACAAAACATAGAGAGTAACACTCGAGAAAATAAAGCAAGAGGAAGCTTTAGAACAAGAGGAGGATCATTGAAAGAAAAGAAAGCATCCTGAAACAAGAAGAAAGCGGAAACTAATGAAAGAAGGCACTAATATTAAAATAGACGGAGCGTGAAACATGTAGAACAAGGAAGCACTAGATCAAAAAATAGAAGTGATGACAAAGAAAGTGCTATCTCAAGAAATGGAGGAGCAAAAATTAGAACTACAAGAGATGAGGCAGGAAGCATCAGCCCCAAAAACGCGTCCCCCAACAAAGGAAAAGAAAGATATCAGACCAATAATAACAAAAACGAATCCAGAGGATACTGCTACAGAAAAATAGAAACAAGAATCAGAAAAGAAAAGCACACGTGGAGTAAAAGCTCAAAATCGAAACAGAATAAAGAGATATGGTTCCAAACAAAAGGACAAACAAAGATTAATGAAAAGGAAAAACCACATATTATAGCTGAGACGAATACCAGACGATAAACAGATGAAAGAAAGTGAATAAGAGTTAGGCGGAGAAATATTTCAAGTCATGCGAAGAAACACGATAGCGAATCAAATCTGAATTAGAGGAAATAGAGACGAGAACGTGCCAAGAGAAGTACAAACCGAGATAACTAGAAAGAATTAATGAAATTTAGAAGAAGTAGATCGATCAATGTTCAAACCTCAGAGATACAACCGCATACAGCAGAATAATGAAAATTAAATCGCAAAGGATATCATACAAGAATAACGGTACATTTACAGGCATCATGGAAAGGACATGAAAAAAAGTACCAAAGAATTTGAAAGAATAAGATAGAGAAGAGTAATCAGGTAAATTATTGATTTTCAGAATACAAAGACAGATAAATAGCCACAAGAGGCCGAAAGCACAAAACGAGTTGTATGATTGGTAGTGAAAAAGCTAGGGACCAGTTATAAAAATAAACCTTTATATTATCAAGGAAGGAAAATAAAGCGGAATATACACTTGTGGATGCTCTAATATGGCCAGAAAGGAATAAACGTGGTAACATTAAACAGGAAACCGAAGAAACGACAGCGAAATATGGCAGAAAATTCAAATTATTGTTATATACCAAAGAAATTAAAACCTGGATTAGAAAGAGAGACAAAAGATTAATGAGGCAAAATCAGATTCAAAATGACAGACAAGCAATAAGACCAGGCTAGAAGAAAATATATTAATGCGATTATCATTAACGGACCGATTTCCATGAAAAATTTGTAGAAGCCGTACGGATACAGACAATATGAAGATTCGATAAATGAGAGAACAGATGAGTTTGAATAGCCAAATATGGGAGAGCACCAAAGAGATATGAGAGGAGATGAACCAATAAAGATAAAAATAAAGCTACCAAATGATGAACATAAAGAAAATATCGTAGAATCCCGATTGTCAAAATGCCACGAATTTGACGAATACAGAGAAATCTCCAACCAATAATCGAATAGTGATGATGGCATGGTAAGAGGAATGTGGCTATAATTGTACCAAACGCAAATATGTCCACGAGAAAGAACCCCGATATACGAATTAGGTAATAGGGAAGAACGGACAAACTATTAATATCATAGCCATGGTGAACAGAGAGAAATACAACAAAAAGGAACAACAGATCCAAGAATTTCAAGAGGAAATGAAAAGAAAAATGGACCAAAATTACCACTACCAGTTATGGAAAAGATGGCGAGTTGAGACAAATTTACAACCAATTAGAATGATTCGCGATGCCCGATCAAACACTGCATGGAAAAGGTGTATGATGAAAAGACAAAAAGAGTGGAATTGGAAATGGAGAAAAACAGAACCAAATGGAAAAAATACATCCAGGAGAAGCACCGGAAGAGGTCGCCAACGAAGTAACTTTAGAACTATTTGAAGATGGTCCATATGAAAACTACCGGAAGACTAATAAACGAAATGGAATGGCAACCAGAAGAAGACGAGGAAATAAACGATAGAGCTCGACTAGCCCCATACACATGGAAAATAGGTGGATGGGCTGAAAAAGTAAAATCAGCTGAAGGAAGAATTGGTTATACAAGCTTTTTCGAGGATACCGGATGAAATTGAGAGTGTACCCAAACGGAGATGGGGTAGGAAAAGGAAAATATCTCTCAGTGTATTTTCTATTAGCAAGAGGCGATATGACGCAAGTTGAAGGCCATTTAATCGAAAATCACAATTTAATCGCTAAACCCGGAGAATGGGAAGGGCGACACAGCGAAAAACTGGGAGTAGACCCAAGATCTATGATAAGTCAAAAGCCCAAAACCCACTGAAAATGTTGCAGGAGGAGTACCACAATTTCTACTGAAAAAATATGTAACACCTCAATTTCGTGAAAGATGATACGAGATACATCACGATCGAAGTAGAAACAGAACGAGAAATGAAAATAACGGATCCACAAGAACAAGCGAGACCACGAATTAGCGTACTCGAGAAACGAATTCCAGGAATAAAATACTTGCCCACAGATATAGACGATCCTGTGGAGGAAGGATTAACACGATTAACGGAAACACAAAAGTGTAGAGAGTTAGCAGCAATATTGAGAACCGGAGCAAAGAATCAAAGACGAACTGTAACGGATTTAGCAAAATGGATAATCGATTCTTGTAGCAGAATAGAAAACCTGCGAAATATCGTAAAGGAAATAGAGGAATATCGGAGAATGTATGCGTGTCCCAGAGCAATTCAGAGAAATTATCCGAAAATGGAAACACACCCGAATGGCAGCGAAACCATAGAAAAGTAACAGTTTAAAAATTTGACGCAGATTTCGACCAATTGAAGGAGAATTTTATATCAACTGCAAGGTAAGTGAAGTGAAAAGAGAATACCGTATGAACCGCATTTCATTACCAATACGAAGGACGGATATTAGACCGACGATCTCGAATTGGAGTTACGCAAATGCAATTGGGACTAATAAATATATTAACAGTAGCAAAAATTGCGGGTAGAGAACTCAATAAAAGAGAAATCAAAACGAAAACGCCAATAGGACGACAAGAGAGTCTAAATACGCCAGAAGTTCCACCTGCAGCAGATGAAGTAATCGTCATCACAACAGGAGATGAGGAGATACTAAACGATCTAAATGATATTGTGGATGAGGAAACAACCCGGAGAATACCGGAATCAAAGAGATTTTTATTCATGACAGAACGAGACGATCCGAATAACAGATAACAGACGAGCTAGTATGTGGTCAAAGAAAACTAGTCCGAATTATAAGCCCAGATACCGAAGAGGAAATAAGAAAGAGAGAAGGCGCCGAAGCTCGACAGGAGACGAATGGGGATAACTGGATAATGAAACGATGGAGTACAACATCAGAAACAGCACACGAACAACCCAAACGAAAAGACGAAGGTACGGCAATGGAAAAGAAAATCCAGAGGACGACCAAAAATTGATAAACCAGCTCCAGAAAGGAAAACTAAAGAACAGATGCAAAGATGGAATCAATTGACACGAAATTAACAAGCTTAGCCAAGTAACGAACATTACAAAGGAAAACCTAAAGGCAAAAGACCAAGGAGCAAATGGAATCAACAGACTAATAACTGATAATCTGGGATTAGCCAAATCCAGAAAATAAAGAGAAATTTAATAAACTAATAATATCGGAAGCAGAAGCGAAACAGCTTTGGGCAGCAATAAAGCCAATAATAAATAAAATCATGGACAAAAAGTGCGAACCAAACTAAAGATCAGAGGAAATGCTAATTGATAAATAAATCACTTAACGAAACGATCTGATGATCCAAAAGATATTTGGTAGGAATGGCTTATCTAATGTTAATAACGAAGTGAATAACAGAAAGCGAACTCCCAGATAACACCAACGGATACGAATTCGCAATAAAGGATATTCATCAGGAAAGTAATTGAACCATTCATCTTGACTCAAGGTGTGATGGCAAGCTTTTATAAATATGGTAAGTAAAGACGAATCAAACTGAGATAATGCAGACAAAGTTGAAAGAGTTACTAACGGAATTCGAAACGACAATTAATGCAAGCGATCCAAAACAGCTAGAAAAAGGGATGAACACGATAATCACTACAATACTCAATGGATGAATGGTGCGTAAAAGGAGTAGAAGACCGTTTGGTAGTATATGATGTGACAATATAAGATTGGGTGTATTTCACTAAAAGAAACGGAAGAGTGCAAAGCAGCAAACACCCGTAAATTGCAGACGACGCAACAGCAGTATGTATAATGTATATCAAGAGGTAGACTTTATAAAAACGAAAATCAAAGATGCTCAGTACAAGGAAATCGTAGCATTCCATTGCGGACACCATCAGCACTCACATCATAAGAACCGGAACGGAAAACAACAGTGGTTTCCAGTAACGCGGAACGAATGTGAAGAAGGATTTCACGACAGGGTATCTCAAATAGCTGGACGAGTGAATGTAGCAGCAAGGAAGGAAAAATAAAAACTACCCGAGTATACGCTGCCGGGAGAATAACGGCTGGAGACGAAACGTGTCAAGGAGGAGAGTTCACCTAGAATCAACTAGTCAAAGGAGTGTAGTGATCGAAAGCTACCAAGTAAAGTTGGGGAGAAATACCAAGGATATTTTGAATCCAGATACGCCAAGCGAGAAAAAGTACCCCAATGTCTAGCAACAGATAGATCATGTATACGGGAATGTCAACAATCGATATCACGCCGATACCAGAACTTGTAGACTCACTTATTGAGAGCCGCAATATTCGACGAAGTGCAAGGACGAGTGCACAGTGAACAGAAACTACACGTTGTAATCAAAAAAGCGCATTAAGAACGAAATACGGAGAACCGAAAGAATCGGAAAACCAACGATCACCACGACATCGATCAGGTCACGCCAACGGTAGTATATCAACTGATACCACCATTGGAATGAGAATTTATAAAAAGGGCGAATGGTGAGTAAATGTTGACGAAATGGTAGCTTAGCACCAATTATAAAGGAATATTCTTATCGCGAAACGCAATACGAACGCAAAAAGCGCAAATAGACCCAAAGATGTGAAACATATCTCATATAAATAACAAGATGGATTTCCTATATCATAAAGGACTGGCGTCAACAGAGAAAATATATTACGATCTAGTTAAAAACGACTTATCTTGAACCAGAAAATCAAAAACAAAATTAGCAATGGCAATCACGAATCCAGATATAACGCAATTTCCATTATTTACCACTCCAAGAGGGAATTTTGGAAGAATCGTCGGAGAAGTCATGTAAACCAAATGTGAAAAGATATCGCAAAATTACAGAGATTCACAATTTCCAAGAGATAAATGCATATGAATTAGAAAATAATGCATAAAGGAAAAATCAGATTCGTCAACCAGTAAAAGGATATAACCAGAGAAATTTGTACCAATATGTTCAGGTTTGTAGTAATGTATAGGAACGGCTTATTCGAAATAAGAGACGGAAGTTGGTTACAATTTCCAACTCGAGTATAGTAGCACCACCAAAATATTGGACTTACAGAATTGGCTAGCGAAGCAGAATTCAAACCAGTGAATATTCACAGAGTGGAAATATACCAAAAGTATCTGGAACGAGCCAGAGAACAATTTATTATTTCCAGCACAAAGGCAAGCAATACTATCTAATATTGTAACGAATAACGGGAGTAACAACTATGGAGAGAAACCCAACTACGAACTGCTACTATCACCCAGATCACATTTTCAACATGCACAGCAATTATTGATGAAAGCCATGTGGGGAAGATCTTAATCTTCGACAAATGATGCAGGAAATTCTAAAGGAATATTCTTTTATTCCAAATCGTTAGAGTATCTTAACACAAATGTTAGCATGTTTCGATATTTTACAAAGAAAAGGAAAATCAACTGGAAAATGGCAATTGGGATTTTAAATCCATTTTAGCTAAAACAATGGTGTTACAATGGACACTCAAAAGATATTCACAAGATAAGGTTAGTAGGAAATACTAACGAAAATGAATGGTACTGATGAAGAAGTTGGAGATGAAATTTAAAGCAATAATGAGATTAGAAGCCGAGAAAACCAGAATGAAGCGACAGAAACGAGCAACTGGAAACGATGGATAAAATTTCAGAGATATAGTAAACAGCGACAATGATGAAAACAAGGAGGAACACAAATGCTAACTCAAGAGCAACTCAAACAATGGGAAAATCGAAAGACCAAGACATAGTGGACAACTACAATCATCCACACCAGTATATGAATGTCTAAAGAAAACAACAAAATCAGTAGAACGGAACGTAACGTACCCAAGACGCAAACATACGAAATATTATCCAAGTACCATACGAACAAATTGGGCAGACTTATAGCCCAAGAACCGCCAAAGATCAAGAAGCGTAAATCAAGATCCAGAAACTCGAACCATAAGCTTTATTACAAACGCTAGCTGGACCAAACATTAACGGTACCATAGAGATAAATGGAGTAAAATAAAAGCAATGATGATACCGGAGCAAATTTCAGCTATAAAATGGATAATACTCCCGAAGATTGGTGGCCATGTAAGAAGAGCAACATGGATGTGATAAGGCAGCCAAAGAATAGTAGCGGTCATCGGAAAAATCTGGTCGATAATTAGAATATAAAAATGTGAAAATCAACGACGTATTTAGCAGTCATCAGGAGATTGAGTGCAGATGTATAATTGGAACGGATCTCATGCCAGAATTATAAAGAGATAATAAAGGACCTAGGAATCGATGGAGCTGAGAGATAAACTGGACGAATATGCAATGTTTGAATCAGAGTGAGATGTTCAGAGAAAATAGTAGTGCCAGGGCGCACACAAATGATTTGCTTGTGAAGGTAAACGAGGAAACTAGGGGAGAAATGATTTTTCGAACCTAATCAAAAATTTGAAGAAAAAGAAAGAACTGCCATTAGCCAAGAGATAAGTGTATGTAAACGATCACATGAAATACCCAATCATATAACAAATTTTCGATGAGGAAGATAGTCATTTACGAAAACGAAAGATGGGAAATAACACCGGGATGATGGAGCATTGAACTTCAACAACAAAAACGAAGGAAATGAGGAAAGAATTATGGACAATCGACAGTCGAGCTATACGAAAACGAGAAAGAACAACTACAAAAACTGCTAATGGAATTTAAAGATATTCGCAGCAATCTGACTAGATCTCGTACACAGGCGATGTAACGCAACATACGATAACCATTAACAGATGATACCCCCATAACACTACGGCCATATCGTTGGCAGAAGCTCAAAATCAGTAGCAGAAAGAAGTTCAAAGATGTTTGGACGCAGGAGGATCGACCAAGTTGCTCGCCATGGCATTTCCAGTAGTCATGGTAAAGAAAAGACGGAACGCAGCGATTTTGTAATAGAATTATCGACCGACTCAACGAGGTAACAAACGAGATACCTACCCGTTACCAGATATAAATGAAATGTTTACAACGTTACACGGAAGCAGCTTATTTTACATCGCTAATTAAAAAAGTGGTTATTGGCAGATAAAAGTAAAGAAGAGGACTGAGAAAAACTGCCTTTACAATTGGAAAAGATCTATACAATTCAAGAAATGCCTTTCGGATTAAACAACGCACCAGCTTCATTTCAGAGATGTATAATTTCGTAACTTCACGGCATTAAAAATGTAAATGTATATAATTGATGATATATTTATTCTAGACCTTCGAGCAACATTTAAAAGATATCCGTAACGTATTCATTCGACTGAGACAATGGAATTAAAATTGGAAACCTCCAAATGCGATTGGGCAAAGGAAAAAGTTACCTTCTTAGACATAATTGTGTCGGCAAAGGCAAAGACAGAATCCCAAGAAACATTGAAAAGATAAAGAATTGACCAGTACCAAAGACAGTCACGCAAGTGCAGGAATTTTTAGGCCATGCGGATATTATCGGAAGTTCATCAAAAGTAGCAACTATCGGCAAACCATACAAGGAACTACAAAAAAAGATACCCGTTTAATATGGGAAGGAGCACAAACAGCGCTTTGAACACTCAGAGAATAAACTGATATCAGCCACCAATACTCGGCACCCAGATTTTAAGAAACGTTTTATTAGCGACAGACGCAAGCGGATATGCATCGGAGCAGTCTTAGGACAATGGGACGACGAGAAAAGAGAAACGAAGTTTATTGGATATTATAGCGACATTCCAAGAAACTGAAAAGAATTACTCTGTTGACTGAAAAGAAGAGGCATTAGGCATAATCCAAGCTATTAACTTTCAAATATTATTATGGGGTCACGAATATATACACTACTGATCATCAACCATTGGTATGGTTGGGCCAACACAAAGAAGCCTCAAGTAGATTGATAGAGATGGGCGATGCAGCTACAAGAATACCGCCATATTATAAATTCAAATCAGGAAAAGGCGAACGGCTAACGCAGACTGTATGTCAAGATTCTATTTGAGGAAACTAATGGATCATATTAAAGACGAACATGCATGATAATCGCAGAAGACCATCGACTTACAAGCTGAAAAAATGAACAGAAGAAGACGGAAGAGTTTGAAAACAATAATCGAATCATGGAAACTAACGATATGAAATCTTCGACAAACAACAGTAAATTGAAGACATAATACACAACATCGATATACCATAGAAAAGGGATGGTTATTTATTAAGGAATGGTGGAACGAACTCATGTGTTTACCAGAGAGTAGAGCGAAAAAGAAGTATGATGCAACCGACGGAAAGCTTGGAGGACACATGTAAGCAAAAAAGACGAAGCAAGGCTTACGTCAAAAATATTACTGGCAAATATCGGAAGAAGACGTGAAAGGATGGATAAGAATTGTCTGATATGCGCACCAGAAAAGCACAGGAAGTAAAATAAAGGCACCGCTTAAAGCCAATGCCGATTCCAAACCAGAAAATGACGATGATCGCATGGAATGTAGTAGGAACCATTACCAGAAACCACGAGGAAATATCTACATATTAGTAGTTGACAGAGTAATTTATCAAAATTCCCGGAAAAGGCTTTGCAATACCAGATCAAAAAGCCAGAACAATGCGAGAATCCTAGTAGAGGATATGCTGTAGATATGGAACCCAAACAGATTTTAACTGACCAAGGAACCAACTTCAATGAGCGAAAATCCATAGAAGAAGTAAGAACTACTTCAGAATTGCGAAACTGAGAACATCACCGTACCATCCGCAAACAATGGTCAAGACCGAACGATTCCACGGCATATCTAAAGAAATAATGTAAATTATGTAAGCAGACACAAAAGGATTGGGATAGATATATAATTCTATGCCTTAATGCCTATAGGATGTCAAATACATTCAAGCAACAAAAATGAGTCCATTCAAATTAATGTAGGCAGAGAATGTAACAATGCCGATAGACTTCAGAATATCAACCACCGATATCGCAGTAATGGAAATTGAATGATTATGTAACGGATTCAGGCGAATGCAAGAGATCTGGAAAACGGCAGTATGAATATTAGATTCAATCAAGAAAGTTTAAAGAATTACATGATAAAAAGCGAGAAACGTACCGAGCATAACTTTCAGGTTGGAGACTGGGTATAATCGCAACGCCAGATTAATCCCAGGAGTACCAGAAAATACAACAAAGATGTGGTAAAGGACCATAATGAGATAATGTATGTAACGAAGAACAATGCTCGAGTAATTGGTCAATAACCCTTAACTCCCAGACCTATTTACGTAAACGTAAGCAGAGTAAAGCGATAGCCTAGAACAATAACAGAGAACCAGAAAATCGAGTATGCAAACCGATACAAACTCAACAGCTGAGTAATAAGCGGATAACGATGAGTCTGAAAAATAAGAAAGACATCATAATAAATTGCAGAAGAACCTAACCAGATGAATCAAAAATACTCCCTAAAATGCGACCTCAAGATAATGTAGACAAAATGATTATAATAGTGAAAGCCATCAGAGAATAATGCCGGAATGGGTCGAAGGTATAGGAGGATGAGAATAGTTAACAAAGCGGGAAAAAATCGCAAATGGATTACGCTAAGGAGCTAGAAGTCCACGCAGAAATGGATCGTAATCAAAGAGCATACCCATATCTCACTATGGCAGATGTAGAAGGAAATGTACCTTTCTATGCAGTGCAACAAGAAACTCAAGACGAATAATGGATATAATTCAATTTATGCAGAAATGCGGGACACAGCCTCAAATATACCAAACAAGAGGGACAAACACCACTATGCTCGCAGTCGCGGCAGATGCTTCTACAACAGTTCTGAGAAGAATTACTAAGAACCGGATCATCGTTCAAAGAAGATAAATGGGAGAAAAATAATGTACTACATTATGCATGAATCAAGACAAAGCAAAGTGCAATAAAATTTTTATAACTTCCAATGCGACAATTAGAGAAAGAGAATGATGGGTAAAATAATTAAACATGATGGGAAGCATCGACGCCAAACAAGAACGAAGAGCAGTCCAATCTGGATGAAATGGACCCTAACGAGGTGTTTCACCACTTAAAGTATTTCGACCTAAACATATGGTAAGAACAGAAACGTTTCTATTAAAAGAAAATACTATGCTCATTACCCATTCCAAAAACAAAAAAGCATATGTTGAAATGGGAAGGAACTAAAATTCATCACAATTCATCCAAAAGAAGAGCAATAGAACGGAGATAGAAAGGAAAGTTAATTAAGAATAATACACAGATGGCATCGAAGCAATTAAGATTTCAAAGCGTAGCAAACAAGAGATAAAAGAGATGGATGATATAAAAGCCAGATAAAAGTATACGAGGAATAATTGAAAATAATAAATGTCGAGGAGACATTTTCAAAAGGGAAACCCCGATGGAAATAATAATGGAGGAAGGAGGAAGTGGCCAAACAGCAAAAAACCAAGATGATCAAGATGCCAAAACCAAATGCTGGAGATGAAAAAAACCCGCACAAAAGAGAAAAGGAAGCATCCAACGAGGAACGTCAAGAAATTGAACAATCTTAGTAATAACGAGGGAAACGAAACAAAGGAATAATGGTTATTACAAACAGGAAAAATCAAAACCGACCGACCCTGCTACAAAAAAATAATGTTAATCTACGTTCCATCAAGTTAAATCGGAAGCCAACGAAAATATCCACGAAAGAAATGAGATCGTTCAGAATACGAAACAAAAACGATAAAGGAATTTCGAGAAGGGAAATGCCTTACAAACTGACAAATGAATACAAACATAAGTTGGTCAATTCGATTCAATAGGAAACCAGGAAAGATGGAAATACGATCCGAAAACTCATCATCATGTAAACCACTAAAGACGTAATGCAAGATGCTACAAAAGACAGAAACGTAAAATCAAGTAGGCCAGGGATAGGCAAACTACGAATAATAAACAGAGGAAATAGAAACGATTGAACAAGTATGTATACAAAACAATTATCGATTGTTGGAAAATGAACATGAAGCAAAGAAAATGTGAATGGGAAAGCCCTAGAAGGAAATGCGGAAATATATAATATGTGCCACAATGATATTAATAACCTGTCACACTAGCCAAAACTCTGGATTGAAATTCCACAACACCAAAGAGAAGAGCTTATCAAACGTCGAGCACGAGAAAATAACAGAAATAATAATAAAAGTGAATCAACCCAAAGAGTGGAAGAAGAGATAATAGTTAAAAACATGGGCAAAAGAACCCATTAACAAAATTTTTGTATATTCGAAACTAAAGAACGGAAACGTAACAAAGAATCAAATGTCAATCAAACGAGGGATATCAAAAACCAAAAATTAAACCGTAATTCCAACTAAAAGAAGCGTGGAAAGTATATAGTACACGTTCAGAGAGGAAGAGATGAATTACTGGAAATCAATAACAAGAAGTTACTAGAATCAATTACGAAACAAAACGTCCGGAAAAAGAAACAAAAGAGAAACCGTACCAAGACAGATCAGGAAAGTAAAGCAGTAATAATACTGAATCAGATGCGAGCAAATGAAGAGGAAATAGTATCGGAAAACACAGGTGAAAAACCCATACAGAAAATCTGGTATACGAACCCAAAAGAAACGTAACCCAGTAAACAAAAGAATCCAATGTGAAACGAGCAAAAATATAACGAAGCGGAAGTATCGCATACCGACGAAAAGAAAACTCGGAAAATAGTAATAAATACCAAAAGGGAACTCATGAACATTGGTAGAACGATAACAAGGAAACCACTCAATGTCAAATGCAACAGATCAATCCTGCAACAAAACAATCTGAGAGAAAACCAAGAAACGAAAAACATGGAAAAAGGAATGATCATGGACGAAGCCACCTTCAATTCAAGAAGCATTAACAATCCAGAAAGCACTTAAAAATGTACAACCGAAAGAAGGTATAATGGGAAACAACCAATGGCAAGGGAAGCACAACCATGCAGCCTATGAAAAAGACTATAATGATAAAAATGATTTGGATAACAACAGCAGTAATAAGCAGCAGTAGTGATGCTGATAGTAATTCAATTAGTAAGAACTACCAAAGGTAGAAAGTATAGACAGCGAAGAGAAGATTATGCCAGCAGTAGAAAAATTCAATTACCGATATGAATTAGAGACAATACGACGCAAGAAAAGAACTGAGGAATATGAAATCATAGAAATTCTAGACAAGCGGACTCCGGTTAAAAGAACCGCCCATTATGAAGCACAACAATGGTCAAACGAATCTGAGGTATACCAGATAAGAATGAGAAATATGGGGAATAGGACATGGCGTATGAGTCCCCGGAGGAAGATGGTGTAAAACCAGAAAAAGACGTTGTATATAGTGTAAAATATTATGTAGTATAATAGTAGTAATAGTATGCACGTATATTATAATATTGTAACAAATGTGGTCAAAATAGTAGCAAAACGAATGAATGCGGATGAAATTAATGATAGTATTAATAAACAACAGATGGATCGAATAACGCAAATCAACCAACAAGTTAGAATACCAACCATTAGTAGAAGTAATACAACAACCAGCAGCTGCCAATATATCGCTATAGAAATGTTAGATTAATCAAGGAATTATACCAAGATCAAGGAGTCGAAGGCAACGTGGAGAGAAACAAGTGAATTAAATGACGCCTAATAACGAACAATGCGCAAACTCAAGTTGGAACAAATACTCACCTAGTTATTAACAGGAAAGCGTAAACAGAGGTCTACAACAAGCCATAAGACTGGAGAGCACAGAGATAGCAATACTAAACTGCAGAGAAATATAAATTGAACAATTTAAATCGGATCAAGTTAAGATTGGCAAGCTGAACGAAATTAGAAGACTACGCAACAATACAACAGCACGTAGATCCCAGCAAGTTGGGTGGAAGGATAACATCGATGCCAGAATTCACCCAATGAAACGCGGATTCAACAGTAGAGTAAAAATAAAGCGTACGTGTAAATATGTAATAAATAAAGCGATAGAAGTAAGCAACGTCGAATAATCAGAAAATTTTTGTAAGATATGCAGACAATTATCGAGAGAATAAAAGAGGAAGCGAGAATCCATCCGAACTATCGAGACGAATAAATGAAGAAAAAAAATTAAGAGTGGGTGAACGATATAAAAGAAAGATTAAAATGTTTGTGATGTTAAAGAATTACTGATGGAGCCCGAAGACAACGAAATGCGGATGGCAGAATATGTACAGATTGTACGATAGAAGTATATAAAAACGGAAACAATAGAATGCCACTGGATGGCGACGGAAACAATCGAAAGAGATGGAGATCCTACAACAATGGATAAAGCACCAACAAAGAGATCAACAATGCTATTAATTCAATGCCAAGTAAAAGAATGTGAATGGAAAGGACTTATGAGGAAGCGGAAAGTCACGCAATGAATGAAGAATAATAACGAAATATTATGCGAAAAATGCACGAGCACAACAAAAAGACTATGAAAGAACACATAAAGTGTGTATCAAAGAAGAGAGGAAATGCGAATTCCTGTGGAGTCATCGCGAATGGGATAAAATAGAGATGGAACACGGAATCCAAAGAGAACAAAATATGCGATCTAATAGAAGGAATATGCGCAAACAACTGCGACAGGAAAGATAAAGTCAAATTAAAGGAACACTGGAACGAATGTAGCGGCAAACCAGTCAAATGTCGTTAGAATTATTTCAATTGCCAAGCACAATTACAGTTGCGGAAATGCAAAAGCATATGATGGAAAATAGTATCGAGCATACCGAATCATGAGAAAACGATAGGAATGTTTGCATGGGAAGTAAAAAGCCTACGAAAGGAAAATGATTCACAAAAAGGCAATAATAAGAAGAATATTAGAGTCCAGAAAGAATTTCGAGAGAAAGCCAAGAGACACACTCAAGAATGGGAAATGGAGAAAATGCAACAGATGACCAACAGCATAAAGGAACTAGAAACCAACAGTTCTATAGCCAGAAAACATCCGACAGCACCATTTATATGGAAAATAACCGAATTCGCAGAAAAGCTTCAGAGAGCAAAAGATGGAACACAGAGAAATTTTAGACAGCCCACCAATATACAGTTGGAAAAATGGAATACAAATTGGGCATTAGACTATATCCAAATGGAGATGGGAACGCCCAACAGCACCCACACAGTTGTCTTCATCAGAGTGGGAAAAGGAGATTATGACGAGCTATTAGCATGGCCTTTTAAACAAAACATGATATTACCATGAAGGATATGGGATCACCAGCAATCCAATCAGAACAGGAAATGAACCACAGATGGGAAGACCAACAACCGACTGGAAACAGCGATTGACACCACGTTCTATCCAAACAACGACTGAGAGGAGAAGGATTCTTGGCGAGAAGAATAACCCTTAATATAAAGTTAAAGTGGAGAACCAGACACGACGTTTGTAAAAAGGAAAAGAAAGTGTAAATAAATGTATAAAATAATAAAAAAAAACCAAATTAAAATCAAAAATTAGCAATAATCAGAAATTAGAACATTCAAGAAATAATGACGATATTTAAGATGGCAAGCGAATCAGCGAGAGATGATACAGATGAGAGAAAGGACCAGATTGCGATATGGACAAGATTATGGAAAAAACCAGAGGAAGAGGAAAAAATTAAAACCTTAGTAATCGCAATTCAGCATTATACCAGTTTCGACACAACCGAGCGAACCATGGAAAATGAGGAAAGGTAATTTAACTCCAGAGAAAGTAAGATTAGAGGAGCTGAGAAAAGAAGACAAGAGATATCTAACGTTCAAAGATATAAAGTATTCACTGACCGGACAGAGTAAAGAGATGGCAGCCCAAGGATTCCTTCTTCTCAGGAACCCCGAACTAACGGATGAAGAACCTGTATTTATTGTCAAGGAAGACCTCGCATTGGGAAAAAAGGAGAAACAGCAAAAACGAGAACACCTGAGGAAATTCTCACTGCCCATTTAAGAATAAAATTGAACGTCGGAAACCAAGCAATAACAGATAGGACTTCGACAATCAGAAATTAACAAAAGATGAAAGGGAGGTGAGAAAGTACGATAATAAGAGTTCGAGAACCCAGCAGAATTAATAATGGGAAAAAGAGACTATAAATAGAAACATTCGAAGAGAAGAATTAAAACCTTCAAAGGAAATCCCGAAGAGCAGCAGAATTTTTGCGAGTCAGATATTGCCAACAGCCAGAGGAAATTGTGGCGAAGATGCAAAATCAACAACCAATACCAGATCAGAACGTCACAAAACTAAAGCATAAGGAAATGCATGTATAAACAAGAAAAACGAGTCAAAAGAATATTTGAAATAATAATTACAAACCAACAAATAGAAGATAATTAGAATCGACCAAAAACGAGAACCATAATGTTATTTCAGGAGTAGATACTCAAAGATTGAAAAAATAATCAAAGAAAGATTTAGCTACAATTTGGAATGGTATGACTCAATCACAGTGCACGTGAAGCAGTAATCCGAGCAATCAAACGTATCAGAGAAACCAAAAAGAGATCGAGACAATCAATAATAAAAGAAGCTATTTTGGAGCAGTATCAAATGTGTAACATGTTGGCAAAACATGTCCGAAATAATTTATACTGCCCGTGACATATGGTCACATGAAGCATGTGGGTTAAAAGTCGATATATGTCCAGTATGTAGAAAGCCGATCAACGGGCGATCAAGGGATTCCGTTCGCTGATCAATAGATGGAAACCGAAACAATGTGTAAAAAGTGTAAATAAAGATAACGTAAAAACAAAAAATTATAAAAACTTAAAACCACAAAAATACGAGATGATGTAAATTATGATAAAATTTGAAATGATTGAAAAGAGAGAATAATCGATTATTAACATTTAGAAAACAATTATGAATCCAAACGAGACAAAAGAAGTTGTGAAAGAGGCTGAAGAGTCAAAACCAACAACCAAAGATCAATCAGAATCAATAAAAGTAATAAATGAAGAAGTAGAATTATGGAGACAAAGAACGTTACAATTAAAAGAAATGCTACTAATCGCAGAAGAGGAATTAGTGCAAGAGACTCAAAAAACGAAAATGATGAAAGAAAAGTGGGAAAAACAACTAGAACAAAAAATAACTCACCCAGAAGGAAAAGAGAAAACGTACCAAGAGCGAGAAGAAGAAATGATGAAGGAATTTATGCAGAACCAAACTAGAATCAAGAACCAAAGGAAAGAGATACAAACCCTAGAGCAAGAGAAGCAAGATCAACAAAGTGAAATCGAAAGATTGCGGAAGTGATAAAGACAAAGAAGCAGAGATACGAGAAGAAGGAGATGAGACGATAAAGATCATACAACAAATGCAGGAAGAAATTGGGCAAATTAGCACCCAATACCGAATAGAGAAGACAAAGAGAACCCATTTGGAACAAGCCAAAGAATGGGCAAAAAGACAAGCGCGATATTGGAAAATCAAATGGACAGAGGATAGAGACAACTCAAGAAGTAATTGGGAATCGCGAATCAGACATTATATTCAGCAAATAGCCGAAGAGGAAGACCGAACAATAACTTACAAAACTAAATGGGAAAATGCGAAAAAGGAAGTCAACAAGCTGAGAAACCAAGGGCCAAAACCATCGAAGAAAATAAGAGAGCCCAGAGACGATAGACAAGAGAGAATGCTGACTCAGATAACTGATCAAGCAAGAAAATGGCGGATAGAGTGTAGAATATTTGAAGACGCCAACGCAAAACAAGTCAATCATATAGTGAAATTAGAGCAGGAAGTTGAGTATCAACAAACCAGAGTAAAAGAGATGCAAACAGAGCAGGACGAAGCTCACCGACAAAGACGAATACAACGAATCAAAACGGAAAAGAAAGAAAGTTGGATTAAATTAGAAGCAGGAAAATGGAAAGACCAGTATCAGGAAGCCAAAAAAGAGATAAGACGATTACCCAAGAAATTGCTGAATACCGAAGATTGGGAGCTATGGGAGCAGATTGAAGAGCAGAAACATACACTCGACGATTACAGTAACCAAATACAAACTTTGGAATTCAACGAACGAATCAGAAAGAATACAATAGACAGGCTCAGAAAAACCGAAAAGGCCCACAGAAAATGGATTGATCAATTAAATCAGAAGATATTGGAAACCTTAAACGAACAAACTGATGAAAGACGACAAATCCAACAATTAAACGAAAGGATAACAGAACTCCAACAGGAGGTGAACGGACACCGAGGAGTTGTAGTATTCAAAGAGATCCAGTTGAGGCATCAACATGAAGTCAACAAACAGTTGAAAGAACAAGTTGAAGCAGAAATAAAAACGATAAAGCAAGGATATGAGGAAAACGAACAGAATCTAAGAAAAGAGATCGAAAAGTTAAAAGCTTTAGAAAACACGCATCATTTGGAAACGCAAGTGGAAGAACTAACGGAAAATACGGAATATCTTGCCTATCTCTTAGACGAAGAGATACAAATATCAAGCGCCTTGCGTGAAGAGGTAAATATGTTACAAAACCGACCACCAATCCTGCTTATGCCATTATATCCGACGGAAATGCCAACTCAAGTACCCGCCGAACCCGATGAAGGATTCGGGGAGACGGACGAAACGATAGCGTAAATTTAAAAAGAAAAATTGTAAAAAATGTAAAAAGATAATAAAAACAATAAAAATTATAAAACAAAAAAAAAAAATTGTAGCCAATGTATATTTAGTATGAATCCAAATGAAATAGAAATCCGAATGAATCTAGAAGACGGAGAATACGTACCAAACCCAATTCAATTAGCAGAACCAATCGAGCAAGACCCACTGAGGTATTATAGTAAAAGATGGAGAGCCGAAAGAAAGGAATGGCAAGAGCTAGTGGAGGAACAAGATTCAGAAATCGCCCGGATAAACCATCAGTTAATACAATCTAAACAACTAGCCAATATGATAAAAAGAAAACTAACATCCAGCATGGGAGAGAACAGAAATCAAAAGAGAGAAAATGAACGATTGAGGCGAGAATTAGCCGAAATAAAAACCCGTGTAATCCTGGAAGACTATTGGAAAACCGAAGCAGAACGAATGCGAGACAGCAGAAAAAGCGAACAGAGATACGTGCTACAACTAGAAGACAGTTGTAAAGAAGCCAGAGAAATAAAAGAGAGCCATCAACAAGCCCAGGACGAAATTAAAACATTAACAGATCAGCTTCAGGAAGCAAGACGAAAGCTGGAAAAACAAACAACCAAGCGGGTCAACTATAAACGTCAACTTAAAAGAAAACAAACAAAAGAAAGAAATCTTCAAATGAAAATTCATAATCAACAAAGAACAATTAAAGAAGGTAAAGAACGATTAAAAGAACTCCCAAAATTAACCGAGCGATTAATAAAA
Source organism: Schmidtea mediterranea (assembly GCA_022537955.1). Lineage (NCBI taxonomy): Eukaryota > Metazoa > Platyhelminthes > Tricladida > Dugesiidae > Schmidtea > Schmidtea mediterranea. The sequence goes on from CM039680.1 coordinate 130,660,204, forward strand.
GCCCAAGTCCTGATAATGAGATTTTCAGAAAATAAAATTAAAGAAGAGTGCGAGAGACACTCAACCCAGAAAGAGAGAAAGAGTAAAAAGGGCTAAACTCCACTGTATATAGTTGAATAAAATTGTAAATAGACGTGAAAATTGATTGATATATATTAGAAATGAAAACCATGAACCCAACGTTATGGATCACAATGATAATAATAATAATGATGAGGAAATGTGACACTGAAAACCCGTTGGAAAAATGCGAGAGATCCCAACCCTTCAGAAGAGAAGACAGCACCTGTGCCGATTACAAAGAAATTTGTAGAAATCCCGATAATGAAGAATGTCAGCAAATAAACCTACAATGTATACAATGCCCCATGAAAGAGAACAAGGATGAGACAAAACAGAATATCGAGAAAACCCAAATAATGGTACAAACCCTACTGAAAAATAATGAAGAGATAGCCAATATAAAAAATGAGAACCAAGAGATTAAGAAAGCCCTAGAAATTGTCATCAGACAAATTCAAAGAACAGCCAAAGCAAATCCCAAAAACAAACCAATCCAAGAAATCACCTTATCAATTCAAAAACAACTAGAAAAACGAGTGGGACAAGGAAATGAACCCCGTACAACAACTCTATCAATCAAACTCATACTACCGATTAGTATAATATCCAACATAATACTCTTAATATGCTGTCTCATCCTCGGCCTAACGAAAAACAAACAAAAGCAAAATACCCCAATTCAGAAATTCAGAAGAATGTTCACCCAAATTCGAAAAATTAACAAAACTAACGAAACGACAAGACTCTCGCAGATTTCTATCAATCACCCTTCAAGATCAGCCCAGCTTGAAAGTGAAACCCAAGCCGTCAGTGATTCATTCGAAGCCAAATATAACTGATTTACATTGATTTGAACTAATTAACGCGTATTGATTTACATTGATTTGAACTGATATTACAAAACTTGCACTGATATTAAAAAACTGAACTATCTGATTTTATTTGATAATGTATCGTAGTAGGACCTTAAGTCCATCTTTATCTTGATGATTAACCTCACCGTAAAAACTTTTTATGAATGTGAATATTGAAAACGGAATTGTATGTACTATTTTGAAATCAATTGAAATTGCGGGTCGCAATTTTACGGACCCCCGAGTGTTTTATGTTGGGCCAGAACGTAGATGGCCTTCAAAATGTTTAAATGGATCAGAAACACACACGCAAACACAACACGCAATTTAAATAAAACCCCAAAACACCAATTAAACCATGTAAAATCTGAGAAATAAAAGAATTAAATATAAATTAAGAAACATAAAAATAAAATAAAATATTAACAAAATGCACCAAGATCCGCACGATACCTACACAAATACAACAAGAAAACACGACAAATTCGACGAAATTAGAGAAATCAGTTAAAGTTCATTAAAGCAAGATTTAAATCGGAAAATTTGAATTAGTAATAATTCAAATAAAATTCTAAATAAGAAATTATAAAATAAAATCGAAAAATAATAAAAATAAATATTAGAATTTGCTAGAAAACAACAAGGTCGAATTTTGTTTTACTACATCAAATTTTACACACCAAAAATTTAGGTATATATACTGATCCATTTTCACATTAAAAAACAACCATTTTTCGAAAACCAGTTTTAAACCAGTTTTAAACCATTTTTAAGACTAGAAACTATTTTTGAAATTACTCCGTGTTTTCAAATTATTTGAATCTTTTAAATCTATTTTCAGAATTTTAGGTGAGAATCATTGATTTTGGAACCCTCTTTCCACGCCCCGTGTCTTGCATCTCTGTAGAGCTCTGCTCGGACGTCGGCGTGGGAAGAGAGGCATTTGGTTTATTATGTGAATGTATGCAAATTTTTTATGAATTGGAAGGGTAACTTGTTATATTTTTCTTATAATTAATAAACTTTATTATGTATAATTTGTTTCTTATATATCTATAATTTGTTAATTAAAATATGTCGAAATTTTTCCGGCCCACAGCCGAAACATAATGCAAGTAAATAAAATCTACACACGATTCAGATTCGTGTAAGCGCGTGGAATATCGCCAATGATCTGTGCCCGTGAAGACCCGGCGTGCGGAACGCAGTGTTGGATCGTCAATATTATCCCTATAGCTGAAGCGAGAAATAAGGAAGAAGTCTCTGGCTACTTCCTCGTTTCTCAATTCAGTAAAATCGACTTAACTCATACTACACATGGCTAAAAATCATCACACCGAGTAGTCCAGTGGGCACTCAGTAAATATAATATAAACACAAAATGCGCTTAAGGCTTATTAAAAGGGATTGGAACTGGGGTTAATTAAAATGGAAATCGTTGGTATAATTCAAATCGATAATTCAAACAAAAATTAAATTTACGAGTCAAATAAATTGATAGAAATCATTTAATAATTTATTGATTCTCATTGATTAAAGTAAAATATTTAATATTCATTTAATAAATAACTCATCGATTGATTAATGTAAAGATAATTAACTCATTGGAATATTACACCGTAAATTAGATAACCATTTAATAAGTAATTCACTGATTTTAACTTAATTATTGCTTAAAGTAAACTCATTAAAGCATTGATTTGATAAGTAATTCATTGGTTGTAAATTGATTATTAATTCATTGAAATTTTCATTTGATAAATAACTCATTTAATATTGTTTGAAGAAACGAAAATAAATCATCAAGTGTTCATTTAATAATCCATCGCTTTTTTAATTGAATATCATTCATTCAGCAAATACTTCGTCGACGTTAATTAATTAACGTAAAGAAATTTAATACCGTAGTTTAAATATTCAAATTGATAAATAATCCATTGATTTTCACCCAGCCATTTAAAGTAAAAATTGTACCGTAAAGAATCTTGTAAAAATATTTGACTCGTCAATTTATTAAACCAAGTAGTCATTTAATGGATAATTGTTATTCAACGTAACGGGGATTCAACTCCTTGACCCATTTCACCATAACGACAAGTGTTCAAACCAGATATGTATTTACAAAACATGTTTACTGAAAAGTAAATATCCGAATAAAAGAAACAATTTATAAAAATTACGAATTACCAAACTGTTAATTAAGCGTATTGTATTAAACAAAATGATTTTAAAATCGAATCAGTTTCGTGATCAGCAAGTAAGGTCCTTCTTGATGAAATTTCATAACTAAAATCAACCCATGTGGATTAGAGATTGTTGTGAGTTCATGCAGAGAATTATGGGTATAACCAATTGATCCATCAACAAACGTTCGATTGCGCTTGAGTAATGAAAAAATATTCATATGTAAATGAGTCCAACAAATCCACGAAGTGAGAGAGAGGGACCTTTGACTTGATGATCACGGAATTGAGACATGAATTGAACAAAATGATAACCAAGAATTATCCGAACCAAACATCTATATTATTTGTTTAACGAGGTCAACCATAGATGAAATTATCATGATTAACTAATTCAAAACCAAATGATCAAAGAATTTATTGATTAGAATAAAAATTTGTAAATGAAGCGATTTTAATCATCCCGTGAAACACAAAAAATTCATCGTCGAATAAGGGAATTAAGCGATTCTTCGCGGAGGAGTAACTCTATTGATGTGGACATTTATTATTGTGATCGATTTCAAAAAAACAAAGTTTTTCTGTCTCATTTTTTCTATCCTTATCATAACTTTCATTTTAAAAAATTGTTTAAATAAAACTATTCGTATTTACATTAGTCGCCATCCAATTCATTTGTACTATTTTAGAAATGGATCCCGTAAAGCTATTACAAAACGAGTTAACTCGAGCGCGACAGACAAACAAGGATCTCCACGACCAACTCATACACCTGGTTCGGGGAGATACAACAACTCAAAGCTACATGGGTTAACCCCACCAGGGTCAAGCCGCTGTATCAAAAGTTAGCCGCAGCTCAGAAGGGGTGGACCGAAGAAAGGTAATTGGTGACCAGCCTGAAGACCCAAATCAGGGGGCTAGAGGTAGCGTTGTCCGCTAGTCAAGAGGGGGCAGCGGTAACCTACCCGCTAGTTTTCGCCCCGGCTCAATTAGCGTACCGTGAGTCGAATCCGACCCCATCCGCAATGCCAACCCCCTGTCGAAAACCCTGCTCCAACAATTCCTTCAACATCCAGTCGACGACCGGGTCGCAAGGAGCGAGCTAAGCGCCGAGCCGCTCGACTCTCGAACCAACACACTTCCTAGAGAAATAGACCGTTGTTAAATACATTGTTTTCTGTACATCTCTCATTGCATTTCTGTACTAGTAAAAAATTTCTTTTTAATATAATAATAACATTGTGAGGAATTAAATAAAACCACTATTATTTTGTCTTCTCAAACTGACGCCGATAAACTAGCTGGATAGACGATAGGAATTTAGACGCAAAGGGACCAATAAATAAAAGCGAGCGCAGGTCTTCTATCGACAGCTCGTGAACCCGAGGATTGTCCGAGCAACTACAGTATTAGCTAATGATACTCAATTTTTGCGGGCAATCCACCACTTGAACACATTACCAACGTTGCCCAGCAACGGGTGCCAAGTGGCGGTTAGCATCTTTTGTATGGCGTTACGGGGCAACCATGGAATAATTTAAACAAACGTCGAGACCCTGTAACCCACCATTTTTGTCTTATAATTAATAAATATTATTATGCATAAATTGTTTTATATATATATTTCATAAATTAAAATGTCGAAATTTTTCCGGCCCACAGCCGATACATAACGCAAGTAAATAAAATCTACACACAAATCAGATTCGTGTAAGCGCGTGGAATATCGCCAATGATCTGTGCCCGTGAAGACCCGGCGTGCGGAACGCAGGGTTGGAACGTAAATATTACCCGTATAGAAGAAAGGAGGAATAAGGAAGGAGTCTATTGGCTGCTTCCTCGTTCCTCGTTTTTGTAAAATCGACATAAACTCATACTACACACGGCTCAAAATCATCACACCGAGTAGTTCAGTGGGCACTCAGTAAATATAATGTAAACACAATATGCGTTTAAGGCTTATTAAAGGGAAATGGAACTGGGGTTAAATTAAATGGAAATCGTGGTTATAACTCATTCGAATTAATATTCCGAACTAAATTAAATTTACGAGTCAAATAAATTGATAGAAATCATTAACAAATAATTCATTGATTTTAATTAAAGTAACTATTGCTTAAAGTAAAGAAAATTTAACTCATTAAATTATCATACCGTAAAGATAAGTATTCGAGTAAAGATAAGTAGTTTACAAATTATGAATTACCAGTAAAATAATTATCGAGTAACAATGATTATCTTATTTATTAAATTCCATTACATAAAATAGTTACTGAATAGAATCGATGCAATTTCTTGATCAACAAACAAAGTCTTCTTTGATGTAACTTCAGAATTAAAACCAATCAATGTGAATTTTTCGACTATCGTAAGTTCGTGGAGTGAAATGAAGAGAGTTGTGAGTGGAACCAAGTGGTTCCCCGATGAACATCAAATCCCCTTGAATAAAAGTGTTTCAATAAAAAATCCAACAAATCCATTGAGTGAAGGAAGAACTTTGACTTGTTGATCAGGGAGTAGAGTCATCGATCGAATAAAATAGTTGACCAAATAAATTGAAAAATTGTATCATTTATCTAGCTAGATAAGCCATCGACTAAAAATTATAACAATTAACCAGTTTGAAATAAAATAATTTAAGGAGTTTTATTGATTAACAAAATAAAGATAAAGACAAGTAAATGAAAAACCGTTGTTTAAAGATCACCTCTCGACACGCAAAACATTAAAAATCATCATCGAGGAATTGAGCGCAGCGATAATAAGAGTTGTGGAGAATTCATCATTGATAGCGTTTCATTGAAAAAATCATCCCAGTGAATTTGCGACAATAAAACCGAAGCCTAAAAATGTAAAGATTAATATCTAGCCATGGAAAATTAAGCAACCTAAATACCAATACGACATGAACAAAAAAAAATGTTAACTCTACCCAAACATCAAACAGTGAGAAATACTTACCACTGATTTTCGACCATTGTGACAAGATGATGAGAAAATTCCCAAAATATAGTTCCCAGACACAAAAATTCCACAATAGAGTCCAATTAGAAACCACGACATAGATATTGTTCCTTAAACAACGAAGTAGAAAATATTCAAATATAATAAAATATATCACTCACTTGAAAATTCACGACCATGCGAATACGAAAATTCATAAAATGAACTTCACCAGATTCAAACCGACCGGATAAACAAATCCATCCGCCTAAAATAAATATAATGGATTATAAATGGTATGTTAGATAAGCAAACCGTTGACATTTCCGGCAATTCGCCATAATAATCGAATCATAATTGGCATTCATTTCCTGTCGCCTAACTTTAATTCATTCATCTACACTATATGTATCGTCAACAACTGAATCACATCATTTCTCCATTTTTCACAATTCACAAAACCATGAATTCAACAAATATTTTCGACGAGGAGATAGAGCGCGAATACTCAAACGTTACGGAAGATCTTCTAGGTAAATTCTAATTAATTACGGTTATCATAACTTTACGTATGCATTCGAGTTATAGGAGCACCCCGAAACCATCAAATCAGACCTGACGAAACATCTTAAGATTCTTACCCAGATGAACCCCAAATCAAACCACTCCCTCACTAACCATGACAAGTTGGACCATATACCTTAGTTGGCCGTTATGGATCTACCGTGCTACAACTAATTGATTTAAAAAAATCGTTAAGTGACGATTCTATCTTGATTACATTTGAAGTCGCCAACAACTTACAATTCTTGTTAGATGAATCTATCAAATATCCACCAATAACCAATCCCATAGGTATCTAGAAGCCTGTATCACGGTCGTAAGTTCAAGTAATGAAATAACAAATGGAAAATCTCCCTACCTGGCGTGATCACCAAAGCAACGTTTATAAAATATGACCCATGGAACTCGGTTCCTGCCGAAGTCTAATAACTAACTAAAGAACATACTGATAATTGCTTTATTTTATTTTGTTTTCATTGAACATATTTTAAGTTGATGTCATTATAGAATTGTTCATTCATTTTGTTTTTTATTTATTGTACTTGGTGAATTAACGGTTACATATTATAATTCTAATGCTATTGATAAACCGTCATATACGAAAATAAACGCAGCCATGAATAAACTGTAATATTATTCTGCAGCGTACCAAAGATATTTTTGCTTAACGCACCCTTACGGCACGAGAATACCTGAATTACCAAATACCGTACTCACAAAATACGTCCAACGTCCCATGAATTGTAGCACATTTAAGATTGAGTAAACAAGTTTTTCTTTTTAAATGACGAGAGAGATTGCAATTTTTGGCGAATCACTAGATCACCGTCCCATCGAAACGTCAGGAGAGATACTGAGTGAAAACATATTTTCTATTCAGGACACACTGGAGCTATGATTGATATGCCCGCTCACATCGTGGAACAATGGAGGCAGGCATGGCATCGGGTATATCTAGAACGATACCCTGATGTGCCTGAAGACGACCAACCAGAGGAACTATCACCGGAGGAATTTATGAAACGGTTCCGGAAGACGGCTGACGAACCCGATCCGTCACGAGACATTCTAATGCAGGCCCAAGAACTTCTGGAAGGCCTGCTACAGCATTAGCGACAAGTCGAGGCTGATGAAGCACGGCCACAGAATACCTGGCCAATGTCAAAGATGACCTGGCGGCTGGACGACTGGCTAGCAATTACCCGACCTCTCCACGACCAATCCGAAACCTCAAGCGACCGGTACTCGTGATCCCGGGATATTCTCCTGAAGAGGCGATCAAACGATTATTCTCCGAGAAATAATCTTCAATGACTTGAACATGTTATCGCTTGTTATAGTATTATTATGATAGAAATTAAACAAAAATTTCTTCTGTCTCTTCCTTTATCATTATTGTAGTTTTCATTTTATGAATAGGTTTAAGTAAAATTATTCATTTTCGTATTAGTCTCCATCAAATTCAACCTTTACTATTTTAGATGGATCCCGTGAAGTTACTAAAAAGTGAATTGACCCGAGCACGACAGGCAAATAAGGATCTTCACGACCAACTCGTACAGATGGCCCGAGAAACGCAACAAATCAAAGCAACGTGGATAAGCCCCACGAGAGTCAAGCCATTATATCAAAAACTAGCCGCGGCCCAGAAGGGTTGGGCCGAAGAAAAACAGTTAGTGCAAGGCCTAAGGACTCAAATCAGGGGGCTAGAGGTAGCGTTATCCGCCTGCCAAGAAGGAGCAGCGGTAACCTACCCGCTAGTTTTCCCCCGGCTAAATTAGCATATCGTGAAGGAATTCGACCTCATCTACGACGCCCATCACCGTCGAGACCACTACTCCAATAACTCCCTCAACAACTAGTCGAAGACCGGGACGCAAGGAGAGGGCTAAGCGCCGAGCCGCTCGATTCTCTAATCATTGTATTTAGTAGACGAATAAATCATCATTTAGTTATATTGTAGTTCCGCATATCTCATATTGTATCCATGTCCTCGTAAGGTTTTGAAATAACATCGTGAAGGGTTAAATAAAAACACCACTTACTTTTGTTTTCTCAAACTAATGCCAGTAAAACAGCTAGATAGACGATAAAAATTTAAACGCAAGGGTACCAAATGATTAAAAGCGAGCACAGGTCTTCTATCGACATCTCGTGAACCCGAGGATTGTCCGAGGAATTATAGTATTAGCAATAACACTCACTTTTTGCGGGCAATCCACCACTTGAACACATTACCAATGTTGCCTAGCAACGGGTGCCAAGTGGCATTTAGCATCTTTTTGTATGGCGTTACGGGGCAACCACGGGATAGGTTAAACAAATAACGAAACCCTGTAACCCACCAACAGTACCAACATGGATTCGCTCATGGGTGTATGATGGTAAGACATAAATTTTGTGACGTGCGCGGGAAGATGTAACCCTAGTAATGGTGGGTTACAGGGTTTCATTTCTTGCTTACCCTCCTGGTGACCCTAGTAACGCCATACAAAATGATGCTAACCGCCACTTGGCACCCGTTGCTAGGCAACGTTGGTAATGTGTTCAAGTGGTGGATTGCCCGCAAAAATTGAGTACCATGTGCTAGTACTATAGTTGCTCGGACAATCCTCGGGTTCACGAGCTGTCGATAGAAGACCTATGCTCGCTTTACTTGGTCCCTTACATTGAAGCGTGAATTAAATGTAGACTGATTAGTGTAGATGAATTCGAGTCTAACCCACTATGACCGAATACACAAGAGCTAATTTATTTAATGAACAAAAAAATGTATATCAATGGTCAGTTAATCCGATCGACTTGCTGCTTGTGCGGCTCGGCGTCGGGCCCGTTCCTTACGTCCCGGCCGGCGGAGGGTTGGTTGGATGGCTGTCGACTTTGAGCTTGGTGCGGCATCACCAACGGCACGTTGACTAGGTAGTTGGGAAGGGGGCGAAGATGAGCGGATACGTTACCGCTTTCCCTTCCCTACAGGCTGCTAGGGCAACTTCTAAGCCCCTGATCTGCGTGCGTAGGCTCTGGTTGAGCTGACGTTCTTCGGCCAAGCCTTTTTGAGTAGTAGTGAGTCGATGATAAAGTATCTTTGTCCGTTTGGGATCTAAACAGGTCGCCTTGACCTGTTGCACTTCGCGAGTTAACTGTAGTATCTGGCCGAGTAGCTCCGCGTTTGCCTGCCTAGCGCGGGCTAGTTCATTTTGCATTGGTTTTAGGGCCGACATTTCTATAAAGAAAAAATATTAATTTTGTCTAATATGGAGAACTCTAATCATTTCAAACATAACCATAGCAGGAAAACTTATTTAAAACAAAATTTCTAAGATGACCACTCATTATAATTTATCATTAACAACATCAATAGGATACAAATGTTAGTCATGATTGTGTCTGGAGGTTCAGGACTCTTCGAGAAATTTCCTGACTCCCTCTTCCGGCGGATACCAGGGAATAATGGGCACTGGTCGTCGGAGGTTGCGTGCCGGTCGAGTCGGGTACGTCTCCGCGATGCGTCCGACGAGGATGTCCTCTTCAACGTTGGCGAGGTACATCCTCGCCTTCACAACCTGTAGATCGACCTCCTCCTGGATCTTCTCCCATTGAGCCAGCAGGTTTCGAGCATGGTCGACAAGGTCGGCAGGGTATTGTTCCTCCTCTGGTCGGCGGGGGTCATCCCCTCTGCCTAAAATTTGCCACAGAGTTGGGCACGATCTCTTTGGACGTGGTTCCTCGAGAGTCATTGACGGGCGCGCTCGTTTCCAGGCTCGGCGCCATTCGTCGGCCTCTTGTTTCGTGATCCAATTTGGGAGCATGAGTTCTTCTGAAATGAGTTAATATAATATATTCTCGCACTATTTACTAGTAGATGAACGATTAATCCATAATCATAGGCTCATGTGCTTAAAGTGCTCGTTAATTTCAGGGGGTGCATTAATTTATTACGTTAGTGTTCGGGAACTTGATTTTTGATATTTGAGCTGAAATCATAGGTTGGTGCGTTCGGGTGACTTCTGTGGTTCCTCTATGTTGGATTTGGGTCATTTATCCTTTAATATGTTACCATAAAAATCTATCTGCGTTTATCGTACAGCGGGATCTTATCGATTTGTATTCAGTTCCCCTATTGTATGATTTGGATTATTGACGATCTTTGGTGTGTTAGTAATTTTTATTATTTGCCAAATTGCAACGATTATATACCCATTCATGGTGCTATTTATTTCTCGAATGGGAGTAATTACTAGTGTACTCATGAATTTCAAGTATTAATTAAATCGAAACAATTTACTAGTATCTACATAATTTAATTATTTATCAATGTAGACTAATTGTTGACGCATTCGTCATCCGTTAATGTCGAACAGGATGTTTACCGTCGACATTCGAGAATCCATGAGTTCCTAATTGGCGACATCCGTTCGCCCTTTGTGCCGGGTATTGGATTATAACGAATCTACTATGAACTTTAATTCAGGTTTGTTAATTTATTATTTGAATCTAAAATTATTTATCTTTTTAGAGGACGAAACTTGGAGTTCATTATTCGAATCTAGTTTGGTACATTTGGGTGCTTTATACTATGGGAATCAGTGCGGCTGTGACATGGATTCGCGGATTACTCTATGGAGATAGTGAGTTTCATTTTTTCTTATCAAATGGTTTATGATTTTACTTCAATGCAGTTATCGCGTTTGGGAAATTATTCATGGCGCTTATCTGAATACGGTTTTCCGATTCACGTTATTCGAATCCTGATCGATCTAGTGTAAACTTATAAATGGCAGTCATCAAGGGAGTTTTATACTAACAGTTGATTTATTTGTGGGGATTTTCATGCAATAGATTCTTATTCATTTTATGGTTTTGATTTATTCTGACATTATCTAGACTATTCGAATTTCCTTCAAACGTTAATCGATTTTCTTTGGATTTTCATACTTAATTACATGATGGGCTTGTCATTATTTTAATTACTAAACGCGCTTGGTTTGGATTTAATGTGGTAACCGATCTCAATTTACCTATTGAATCGTTTCAATCCTATGTCACAGGCAGTTATCAATTTTAGTAATTTGATTTTTATCGCAGTTTCAATCTACTTTTCCTACACATTCCTTCAGCTTGATTCGCGGTTCGCTTGATTCGCGGTTCACTTGATCCGTCAGTGGAAATTTAGTTAGTCTTATCTCGTGTTGGATATAGTAACCTTTTAATCTACAAGCCACTCGAATTTTCGTAGTTAGATACTTTAGGAGGGTTTCGTTACTGTTAACTTGTTTAAAACTAAAACATTTTATTTTAGTACGTTTGAATCTTTAACTAATCTAACTTCCTCTTTACCCAAAGAATTTCAGGACCAAAATTTCCTTTACTGACACTGGATGATTTTAGTGTTTAAACAGTGGATGAATTTAATTCAGATATATAATTTAATCAAAATCCTCTTGATGATTATTTTCATTAAATTAAATCAAAACGTTGTATTCAATTATCAATGGATCAAATCAACTTGATTTACTTTTAATTTTATAAAATGAATTGTAGTGATTTAATTAATGGCTTACCTATTCTTACCTAATAACAAATTAGTTCAATTTACAGAATGATATATTTATAACCATTTTACTTTTACTCCATTATTTAACCAAAGGGATATTGTAACTAAGTTTACTTTGAATCCGTAACTTGCTTTACTTTACTCAATGATATAGTTGTAATCAATTTGCTTTCAATCCGTACTCTAATTTAATTTAAGCTATGTGATAACTGTAATTAATTTACTTTTGATCCATAAGGTAATCTAGTTTTCAAATCCATAATTTGATTTAATTTTTGAATCCATAATTTAATTTACTTGATTTATTTCTCAATCCATAAGGTAATTTAATTTAACGATTTTAGTAGTTATTCCGAAAAAACAAATTCAATTTAGTATAGCAATGATCAAATTAATTCAAATTAGTAATTCAGGTTAGCTATATCAACGACTTCAGTTTAATTCATCCCCGTACCTTTTCCCTTTAATAGATCCTAGACGCAATTGTGTTTACATTATATTTATTGAGTGCCCACTGGACTACTTGGTGTAATAAGTTTAAGCCGTATGTAATATGATTTTAGGTCGATTTTTCAGAATTGAGAAACGAGGAAGCAGCCAGAGACTTCTTCCTTATTTCTCGCTTCAGCTATAGGGATAAGTATTGACGTTACGACCGCTGCGTTGCGCACGCTGAGTCTTCACGGGTGCATATCATTGGCGATTTTCCACGCTCTTACATGCATCTGCACTATGTTGATTTTACTATCTTGCGTGATGTGTTGGCTGTGGGCCGGAAAAATTTCGACGTTTTTAATTTATAGGACAAATATATAAAATAATTCATGTAAATAATATTTATTAATTATAAAACAAAAATAACAGGTTACCATTCCGATTTCATAAAACAGCATAAATTCATGTATCATACAATAAAACCAAAATACCTCTCTCCCCACGCCGACGTCCGAGCAGAGCTCTATAGAGATGCAAAGAACGTGACGTGGAAAGAGGGTTCCAATATCAATGATCCTCACCTAAAAATTCTGAAAGTCAAGTTTCTAAATAGAATTGAACAATTTCACAAAAGATTTAAACTGGTTTCAAAAAATGGTTTTTAATCAGTCTGAAAAACGGTTCAGTTTTCAAAAATGGTTTTTAATCAGTCTGAAAAACGGTTCAGTTTTCAAAAATGGTTTAGTTATGGTGGGTTACAGGGTTTCAAATCTTGTTTGTCCTTCTGGTTACCCTAGTAACGCCATACAAAATGATACTGATCGCCACTTGGCACCCGTTGCTAAGCAACGTTGGTAATGTGTTCAAGTGGTGGATTGCCCGCAAAAATTGAGTACCATTGGCTAGTACTGTAGTTGCTCGGACAACCCTCGGGTTCACGAGCTGTCGATAGAAGACCTGTGCTCGCTTTGCTCTGTCCCTCGTAACTATTCAGGATTAGTTCTTAATCGACTGTGGAACGAATTGGCGATGTTGGCATACGGTTATATTAAAATAACAATTCAACTAAGTTTAAAACTATTTTATTCGATCTAAACACATTATCATTTATTGCTTGATGTTTTGGAGTTGTGTTGCACGACGTCGGGCACGTTCCTTACGTCCCGGTCGACGGTTGTTGGTTGTAGTGATGGATTGTTCTGCTGGCTTGGTGGTTGTCTGTGGCAGTTGGGTTGGGGCGAAGATGAGCGGGTAAGTTACCGCTTCACCTTCTCGGCATACCGTTAGGGCGACTTCGAGTCCCCGAATCTGCGTGCGCAGACTCTGGTTGAGTTGCCGTTCTTCTTCCCAGCCTTTCTGGGCCGCTGTGAGTCGATGGTAGATCGTTTTCGTCTTTGCGGAATCCGTCCATGTCGCTTTCATATGTTGCATTTCTCGGGTTAATTGGATAATCTGGGCGAGTAATTCCGTGTTTACTTGTCTCGCGCGGTCCAGTTCCGTTTGCAATATTCGTAAGGAAGACATCGCTACAATTAAACAGATCGTTTTATTTATTATTGCTCAAGTTAAAAAAAAAATCATTTATTTCATTTAAACAAAATTGCAAATAATTCTAATTATAAAAAAGAACACACAAAATGCTGAGATTTTAAATCATCCACTACATAGATTGTCATTATTAAGTCATTCCTCCGGACAGTATCGCTTCAGGCTTCGTCTGAGAGCCTCCACCGTGTAGGGTCTTCGGGTATCCCGGACTGGGCGAGGTGGATAGGCGATGGCGATCCGCCCGGCGAGGATGTCTTCTACCACGTTTGCAAGGTACATCCTCGCCTTAACCACCTGCAAATCTACCTGCTCCTGCACCCCTTCCCATTGGGTGAGGAGGTTCTGTGCATTTGTGTAGGTTTCTGCCACTGGGTATTGTCTTTCTGGGATATCGCAGGGCTCCTTCTCTACGTCTAATATTCTCCAAGCAGTCGGATACTGCCATGATTGAGGTATCGGATCTACTGACATCGTGGTCGATGGAGTTAATGACTGACTCTGCTTTCCTACACTTCGTCTGATGTTTTGTTCGTGTGGCATGCCTAAAACGTTTTATTAATATCTCTGTTAACTTTATCATGTTAAATTGTTAAACAAATAGGGCTTATGTCACTGTTGAGTGTGTCATCTGATTTAATCTTATTGAGTTCTAGTGGCTTTCTATCTGGTTGGACTACCTTCGAAACGGGCGAATTATGTTGGTGTGATTACATTTACTACATTTACGTGTGGTGAGTCTATTGATCAACTCATTCTATTCGATTAAGCAAGATGAAGTCAAGAAATTGTCGAATTGATTTTAAGGATAGCGGCTATATCGATGGGGTAGCGTCGAATGTAAGTAGGGCTTCTAAAGGTTTGGAACTTGCATTCTATTTTAATTTGTTCATTTTTTTAACTTTCATTTTTAGGTTCCCCAATATAAGGTTTGTCATTAAACCTAGCAACTTTTATCGTCACATCCTATGATATAAATTTGTGGATTTTCTAAATCCAATATCGACGTCAATTTTGTTTACCGAATGTTATAACCAAATGATCGTCGGAAGGCGAGAGCGGATGTCGATTCACTGAAGCGTCGACGTATGTGTGGCGTAGCTTCCGGCGGATATCGTGATTTGAACGGTTGAAAGGAAGTAAGATTATATAGTTGCATCCGGTATTTTACAATATCTCCTTTTAGAATTATCGATTGGCGAATTCGTCGAAAATCTATTCGGGTAAGTTATTCTGCAAATTGATTTGAATATCTTATCGCCATTTTTTTTTAAGGGAATCATTACATTTCGGGCGAAACCTTGATGAACTGTATGCTAATGGAGTATTTTCTCTTTATGGATTTTTATGCATTCGACATTTTCGTGAGTTGACGATTTGTATGTTTTTAAAATAAAAGTTTTTTCTCATTTTTTAAAACGCTGATTTTTATAATGATGTTAATTTAACTTCAACGGTAATTCATGTATTTTGTTTTCTGTCTCCGAACTGGTTTCATTTTTAGAGAACCTTATCACAAACTTATAATCCATTTCAGTTAGGTTTAGGGATGATTGTAATAACTTAGTTCGGTTTCGTTACTCAGTTTTTCGCCTACCTTTTATTTCACTAATTGATTCAACCTTTACTTCACCTCTATAAAACTATATTGATATCATTGCTTCAACTAATTTATTCAACCTTTATTTTAATTCCGTGAACCTACCTTAATATTAACATCATTGCTAATTTATTCTACCTTGATTTTAATTCTACGAAACTATTTTAACATTAACATCATACTAGTGACTTCATGAATCTAGTTTGATCTTTACTAAGGGAACCATTTGCTTTTATTCGAGTCGTTTAATTTTAATCACGGAATGACTTGGTTGTTCGGCATCGCCATTTAATTCAATTAAGGTATTTTATTAACCGAGGAACTATTTAACCAATAAACCAATATATGAAAACTCTGATTCTAATCTATAACTACGTTAACTTTAATTGTTTCAATCATTTAACCATAAAGTGTGTATATTTACGCAAGATTCTCTCCAAAAGTGAAACAAATTCAGTTTAATTCAGAAGTTCTTTGTCTTTAATTATTAATCAATCATTTAATCGAATCGAGTTAATAAATTATTTATTGAATAATTTTCCCATTTAATTTAGTATACTAATGATTAGTTTATTACACGTTATAGATTTCAATTAGTTATATCAACGATTTTAATTTGTTTTACCCCCGTACCCTTTCCCTTTAATAGACCTTAGGCGCATTTTGTGTTCATATTATATTTACTGAGTGCCCACTGGACTACTCGGTGTGATGATTTTAAGCCGTTTGTAGTATGATTTTAGGTCGATTTTACCGAATTGAGAAACGAGGGAGCAGCCAGAGACTTCTTCCTTATTTCTCGTTTCAGCTATAGGGATAATATTGACGTTACGACCGCTGCGTTGCGCACGCTGAGTCTTCACGGGTACATATCATTGGCGGTTTTCCACGCACTTACATGCATCTGTACTATGTAGATTTTATTTACTTGCGTTATGTGTCGGCTGTGGGCCGGAAAAATTTCGACATTTTAATTTATAAAAACATATAAAACAAGTTATATATATATTAATAATATTTATTAATTAGGACAAAATAACAGAATTACCCTTCATAACCATTCCAAAAAGTTTCACACAATAGCATAAATATCATAAAAGAAAGCATAAATGCCTCTCTCCCCACGTCGCCGTCAGGCAGAGCTCTACAGAGATGCTATGATCGTGACGTGGAAAGAGGGCTCCAACCAAAATATTTCTCACCTAAAAATTCGGATTTTCACAATAATTTCAAATCGAAAATATAGTCTGTGTCGAACAACAGTTTAGATTTTCAAAACAATTTTCAAAATGGTTCTAAAAATAGTTAAATTTCGAAAACGGTTAAAATGGTTTTAATCAGATTGAAAAATGGTTAAATTTAATGTGAAAATGGATCAGTATTTATACCTATTTTTCTCGCGTGTGAAATTTGATGCAGTAAAACAAAATTCGACCTTGTTATTTTCTAGTAAATTCTATTCTTTAATTTTATTATTTTTTGATTTATTTTTATAATTTTTTATTTCGAATTTTTATTGAATTATTACTAATTCAAAATTTTCGATTTAAATTTCATTTTAATGAACTTTAATTGATTTTTTTCAATTTCGTCGAATTTGTTGTGTTTTCTTGTTATATTTGTGTAGGTATCGTGCGAATCTTGGTGCATTTTGTTATTATTTTAATTTATTTTTATGTTTATTATTGGTGGGTTACAGGGTTTCGTCATTTGTTTTGGATTCTCCATGGTTACCCCATAACGCCATACAAAGAATGCTAACTGCCACTTGGCACCCGTTGCTAGGCAACGTTGGTAATGTGTTCAAGTGGTGGACTGCCCGCAAAAATTGAGTACCATTAGCTAATACTATAGTTGCTCGGGCAATCCTCGGGTTCACGAGCTGTCGATAGAAGACCTGTGCTCGCTTTTAATTATTTGGTCCCCTTGCGTCGATCTAGCTGTTTTACTGGCGTTAGTTCGAGGAAACAAGAATAAATGGTGGTTGTTATCTAAACCTTCACAACATTATTTTAAAGCCTTACGAGGACATATACGTAACGAGAGATACACGGAAAAACAATATAGTTAACAATAGTTTATTTATCTAGGAAATGCATTGATTAGAAAATCGAGCAGCTCGGCGCTTAGCTCGCTCCTTGCGACCAGGTCGTCGACTAGATGTTGAGGAAATTGTTGGAGTAGGGGTTTCGACAGGGGTTGGCATTGCGGACGGGGTCGGATTCGCTTCACGGTATGCTAATTGAGCCGGGGCGAAAACTAGAGGGTAGGTTACCGCTGCCCCCTCTTGACTGGCGGACAACGCTACCTCTAGCCCCTTGATCTGGGTCTTCAGGCTTGTCACCAATTGCCTTTCTTCGGCCCACCCCTTCTGGGCTGCAGCTAATTTTTAATATAATGGCTTGACTCTCGTGGGGTTTACCCACGTCGCCTTGAGTTGTTGCATTTCCCGGACCATGAGTATGAGTTGATCGTGAAGATCCTTGTTTGTTTGTCGTGCTCGGGTTAACTCATTTTGTAATAACTTTACGGGATCCATCTCTAAAATAGTAAGGGTGAATTTGATGACGACTAATACAAATATGGGCAGTTTTACTTAAACATATTCAAAAAAAAATGAGAGTTATAATAATAATCAAAAGACGAGACAGAAAACTTTATTTTGGAATCGATCACAATGTCACTATAGTAATAATAAATGTTCAAATCAATAGAGTTTACTCTTCCGCGAAGAATCGCTTAATTCTCTCTTCAGGAGAATATCCCGGGATTACGAATACCGGCCTTTTGAGGTTCCTGATCGGTCTTGGAGAAGGCGGGTAATTGTCAGCCAGTCGTCCTGCCGCTAGGTCATCTTTGACATTAGCCAGGTAGGTCGTGGCCCGTGCCACATCAGCCTCGATTTGCCGTTGTTGTTGGTGGAGGCCCTCCAGGAGCTCCTGGGCCTGAGTTAGGATGTCCTGGGAAGGGTTAGGCTCGTCAAACGGCTTCCGGAACTGCCGCATGAATTCCTCTGGGTTTATATCTTCCGGTTGATCATCTTCAGGCATGGAAGGGTATCGCTCTTGATACACCCGATTCCATGCCTGCCTCCATTGTTCTACTACATGGGCAGGGAGTTCGATCATAGCTCCGGTCTCTCCTGAATGGAAATAAATTGGTGAGGTGGGTAGTTTTCATTCAAGATTTCTTTTGATAATTTAGAGTGAGACGGCTACCTTGTGGTTCACGAATTGTACGGAATTTCTTGTCGTTTGAAGGAGAGAGGGGGTCAATTCAAACTCACATACGTTAAAATTTAAGGGACTCGTGTTACTGACCAGTCTGACGATGCATTTGTAATCTAGAGGAAAACGCTACTTTAAGTACTGGGTCATACGTCTACCTGCTGTACGGGCCATCCGAGGAATGTTTTACTAATGTGGAAAATAACAAAATGTAGTTCGTTGACCATCTTAACTTAAATGGGTTTATCTATATACATTTGAATGATTCAATTAGGTATGTGTACATCCAACTATCAATATGAGCTAAATAATTTTAAGAAGACCTTTCAAAATACTCTTAAACATTCATCCTCCTCTGGATAGAACGGACAGGAAGTGGTCTATTTTTATGGAATATTAGTTAGATGGTTGAACATTTGTATATATAATTAAACCATTAAGCATTTACATAGGGTCAACTAATAAAGCATTGAGATATGGTTAAATAATTAAGCATTCATATATAGTTAAATAATCAAACATTTATATATATCTAAAATAATTAAAACATTTATGTGTAGTTAAATAATTAAACATTTACATATGGTTAAGTTTTGAACTAAAGTGTTTTTATTAATCACCGTTTAATTTATTTGACAAATAAAACAATTTTAATGGTTACGAAATCTGTATTTAGGGTTTAGTTCTTATATCAATTAAAATACTTAAGTCGGCTGTGGTATAACGATCTAACCATTCGATGGAAAATTTAGACGAAAATTGCTTGAAATGGTCATCGATTCGATATTATAATTCTCACAAGATTTGATTTCGATTTGAACAAATTTTCCTAGGTAGTCAGGACTAAGGTTTCTCTCATAGAACTTGCTAGTTATGTATTCATGGTGTTGTAGATCAATTAGGGTTGTTGCAGGTATTTTCTGAAGAGTGAAAGATTGGTTGTCCTGCTTAATCAATGGTTTGAGGATTAGTTGGTGCGGGAGTATCAGGATATACTATTGGGGTGACGTATTCGATCGGCGTCTCTAATTTGGAACCTCTTCTTGTAAATTGGGCCTTCTTACTCGCGGATGACGTGATTCTGATGTTGGGTTGTGTCTAAGGCTCGTACATAATCATGGTAGATCAGTGAAATTATTTAAACTTACGCATCTGAGGGGCTTCTACAATGTCCATGGGTTGATGGATTAACTCTTCGTCTAGAATGTTGGATGAGTGCATGCTTTGTCGAGCGAACAAATGATCTATTTCACTATCGGCGATAAATATATTGACGGATGTGCTGGTGGTTGAATGGAATGACAGGAAGTGGAAGTCAATCACTATTCGATCACAGTGAATTGTTTATGTCGACGGAAGTGATGGTAAGCAAATGTTGTTTATTTTATTACTGGTAGTTTTCTAATTTATTTCATTTTAGACAGGTGCACTTTCAAGATCATACGTTCATGGAATGGTGAGTTATATGTTTCAGCTAAGTTGAATATTTTTTTGATTAACATTTTTAAGGAAAATTCGTCGTGGTTCTCGAGCGGGTGTCATATCCTACACTTGGAATTTATATGGGAAACTTTTTATGATGAAAATCATGTAGTAAGCCTTCCTGATTTAATCATTTCAATTAACATTAATAGTCTGATTGTTAAACTTTTGGTCTTTTGATTGTTAAATTTGATTTTTCATGATTTATGTTAATTTGCTTTAACTAATAAATCATCTTATTCTGTTATTTTATTTTTGTTTAGGAATTCATGTTACTTAATAAATCCCGTTACTCTCACCTGAAAATTATTTTATTCAACTCGAAGAGTCTCTTTAATAATAATCTAGATTAAATTTTCGTCATTCGCGTTACTTAATTCATCTCATAATTTGTCAATTCGCCAATTTCTCCGATTTAATAAATTATCATAAAGTGGTTTTATCGATAAAGTTTTATTCTATTTTCCTTAAAGGTCTACTTGACTTTTATCCAAGAATGAATTTAGTTTGTTCGAGTTCTTTTTTAAATGAACGAATGGCTTGGGTTACTCAACAATTAAATTACTCAACGGATCGATTTTATTAACCAAGAATTTTATATGGCTTCACTTTAATTTCCGAATTACATTAACGAAGATTTTGTTTGTCGAACGGTGGTTACTTTGATTTTACTTAACAATTATATTAATGGAATTTAATCAACAATGTACTCTTCCTTTTCCCATGACCGGTTTACTTTTAATCGATAACAATTTAATTCACTTATTTTTGTTCAATGATTTTTCTACTTTTAAACTATAAAATTTTATCCATTACTTTAGCTTTTACTTTGGTTTAAGTTAATTAAATCAATGGATTACTTATCTAATAACTTCTATTGATCTATTTCAAAAACGTAAATTTGATTTAATTGTACTAATGACTCTTATCTAATTTATTTAAAATATTAATCCACGAGTTCAAATTTTGGTTCACTAATTACTCAACTTTAAATTATAATGATTTAATGAAATTCTCCGATTTTTCTTTAAATTTTTATCTACATGTACTTTACCTTACTAATAGCTTAATTGAATCAATGAGATACTTATTTAATGGTTTCTACAAAATTACTTTGAAAAGTAAATTTATTCTAATTATGCCAACAATTTTATCGAATTTTATTTCAAAATAATAATTCATCGACTTCAATTTAGTTTATTCCCCGTGCCATTTCCCTTTAATAAGCCTTAGGCGCACATTATGTTCATATTATATTTACTGAGTGCCCACTGGACTACTCGGTGTAGATGATTTTGAGCCGTGTGTGATATGATTTTTGGTCGATTTTATAGAACGGAGAAACGAGGAAGCAGCCAGAGACTTCTTCCTTATTCCTCTGTTCATCTATAGGGATAATATTGACGTTCCAACCCTGCGTTCCGCACGCCGGGTCTTCACGGGCACAGATCATTGGCGATATTCCACGCGCTTACACGAATCTGATTTGTATGTAGATTTTATTTACTTGCATTATGTTTCGGCTGTGGGCCGGAAAAATTTCGACAGATTTATTTAAAATTATATATATGAAACAATTTATGCATAATAATATTTATTAATTATAAAACAAAATTAATAGGTTACCATTCCTTGCCATTCCAAAAATCATAATTCATATACCATAAAATAAAACCAAAATTGCCGCTCTCCCCACGTCGACGCCGAGCAGAGCTCTACAGAGATGCAAGGAACGTGCCGTGGAAGGAGGGTTCCATCATAAATATTTCTCACCTAAATAGTAAAAATAACTGCAACTTCGAAAGTAGTTCAAAACGTTTAAAATTTTCAAAAGTTTTAACAATTCTCAAAAATAGTGATGTTTCGAAAAACGGTTCGTTTTCAAAAATGGTTAACTTTAATGTGAAAATGGATCAGTATATATACCTAATTTTATGACGTGTGAAATTTGATGTAGTAAAACAAAATTCGACCTTGTTCTTTTCTAGCAAATTCTATTCTTTGATTTTAATATTTTTTGATTTATTTTCATAATTTTTTATTTAGAATTTTTATTGAATTATTGCTAATTCAAATTTTTCAATTTAAATTTCACTTTAATGAACTTTAATTGATTTTTTCAATTTCGTCGAATTTGTTGTGTTTTCTTGTTATGTTTGTGTAAATATCGTGCGGATCTTGGTGCATTTGTTATTATTTTATTTTATTTTTATGTTCATTAATTTATATTTATTCTTTTATTTCTCAGATTTTATATGGTTTAATTGGTGTTTTTCCAGGTTCATTTTAAATTGCGTGTTGTATCTGCGTGTGTGTTTCTGATCCATTTAAACATTTTCCAAGGCCGTTTACGTTCTGGCCCAACATTATTTTATATTTAATTCTCTTATTTTCTTATAATTTATAGGGTTTAATTGGTGTTTCCAGGTTTATTTAAATTGCATGTTATTTTTGCGTGTGTATTTCTGATCCATTTAAACATTTTCCAAGGCCGTTTACGTTGTGGCCCAACAGTTAAATGTGAAAATGGATCAGTATATATACCTAATTTTCTAGTGTGTGAGATTTGATGTAGTAAAACAAAATTCGACCTTGTTATTTTCTAGCAAATTCTATTATTTATTTTTATTATTTTTCGATTTATTTTTTATAATTTTTTATTTAGAATTTTTATTGAATTATTGCTAATTCAAATTTTTCAATTTAAATTTCACTTTAATGAACTTTAATTGATTTTTTCAATTTCGTCGAATTTGTTGTGTTTTCTTGTTGTATTTGTGTAGGTATCGTGCGGATCTTGATGCATTTTGTTAATATTTTAATTTATTTTTATGTTTATTATTTTATATTTAATTCTCTTATTTCTCAGATTTTATATGGTTTAATTGATGTTTCAGTGGGTTTATTTAAATTGCGTGTTATTTTTGCGTGTGTGTTTCTGATCCATTTAAACATTTTCCAAGGCCATTTATGTTCTGGCCCAACAGTAATGATGAGGCATAGAAAGAAAATTTTGTATAAAGTCTGGAGGTTTTTGTTTAAATGTTCCCCTTACGCCAACATATCTGAATATTTGAACTACCACGTACCATTAACGAGTATGCATAATTTGGCATGAAGATATAATGATTTCCGTTTCTGATTTGAGAATGTGACAAATTGACAATAAGAAGAGCTTGTATTTGACACTGACATTAAGGTTGAGGAGTTAAATGATAAAACGTTAATCTAGTTTTCACCAAATGCGATTTAAAACTTGTATTATTGTTAATGAATGAATGATTCTAAAGCATTCATTCTTTAATTTAAATTATGCCACTTTGTTCACCGAGTAAAAATATAGTAGTTAATTTGAAGACTGAATTTAAAATGTTTTAATAATTCAAAGAATCCTTCGTATACTAACTTTTTTTAAATTTAATTCTATGAATTTTGAACATTAATTATGTATTTATTAATTACCTTTATACACATTATTAACTTATTATTATAATATAGATAGGATTTATATAAATTATTAATTAAAAAAATCTTAATTTTAGAAAATATAGATGGATAAATACTCAAATGTATGGAAAAATTTATCAAGTTTTTCACTTAATTTTGAAGACCCACTGGAATTATTGTTAAAGTGTAAAATTTGTAAAGGGGTCTTAGTTGATGCTAAACAATCTGAATGTGGTTGTCGATTTTGTGAGAAATGTTTACAGAATTATATTAATTCTGGTAATGAAATTTGTCCTGGTGATGGAGATGAGTGTCATAATCTTATAATCACAGAAAATCAATGTTTAACTGATCATGTTGCTAATCGACAAGTTAGTGAATTGGTCGTAAAATGTCCATTTAATCCATGTTGTCATATATGCTCTATTAAAGATCTTGACAATCATATTAATATCTGTCAATTTAATATGCCTGATATTGTTAATGTTGAAGAAACAAATGACTTAGGTGAATTTGAAGAACATTCAGTGCGCTGTGATTTCTGTGATTTGATAGTTGATGTAGATGAAATGAAATCAAGGCATCATAATATTGAGAGCGATGATTTTTGTGAACAATTTACAGGAAAGTGCCCTTATGAATGCAATTTTGATGATGATTCATTCCCTCTAAAACATCATATAAGAATATGTATTAATAAGCCAGTTCCTTGTCCATTTTTTTCTCAAGGTTGCGATCTGTCTTCTATTAGTAAACTCAGAATAAATGATCATTTATGTGAAAATGGATTGCAACACTCAAATTTACTATTGGAAATGATTACAAATTTAGAAAATGGGATAAGAAATAGTGAAAATCAATTGACTTTCAGAGAAAATGAAGTAAACGAGTTTAAAGAAAAATTACATTTAATCGAAGTAGAAAATCGAAACATTAAAAATGAGAATTATCAGTTGAAAACTGAAATGGATAACGTGAAAATGCAGCTCGAAGAAATCAACAGATCGATTAGGGAATTGAGTCGGCAAACCGAGTCGAATTGTCAATTGAATAATTTAAAAGATTCGGTTGAAAGAAACGGAACGGAAATATCGGTGATTCATAGATTATTGAAACAAAATGATTTGAAATATGAAAGCCGCTTCATGGAATATATTTGGAGAATCGATAATTTCTCCCAATTAACACAGGACGCCAAAAACTTCAATGATAAACGATTCTTTTTCAGCAAGCATTTTTTCTCGGGTCGAAATGGATATAAAATGCGAATGGCAATGATTCCATTCAGCCACAATTCGGGATTCATTTCGTTGCAATTTCAATTCCTTCAGAGTCGATTTGATGACATTTTGGAGTGGCCTTTTAGATACGATATTTCGATTAGTATTCTCAATCAGGCCAATAGTAACTATCACATCGAGTTGCATTCGTTTTACGATCCGACAAATCCCGACCAGATGAGAATTTATCAGAGGCCACAAGTCGAATACGGTGAACTTTTCGGATTTCCGGAATTCATCAAGCGTAGAGCTTTACATGAACGAGGGGGCTTAGTTGTAAATGACACGATGTTTGTCAAATTTTCCGCCAGGCCCATCAATCTGGGATAACAATTTCCAGTTGCCGATTGCATATTTACATTTGCACATATGCTATATTGAACCTAGATTTCAGTACTGCTATTTATTGGTAATCGTTTTCACAGGTTACTGATTCGGGGATCGTTTTAATTTTTAGTATATCAATAATGTGTGTTCTCGGTGATGCTCAGAAAAAGAATAAGTATTACGACCAATACAATGTTCGATAACATATTACATAGTGCGCGATAACTTGTCGCAACCGCGCGGAAATTTTATTCGTGAGATCGAAACACTGATGTTGTTTTCCTGGGGGGTATTGATGCGCGATAACTCATAGTGCTCCATGCATATTATAATACAGTAAAACCTCCATATAAAGTATACCCTATTTGCAAACAATTCTTCTTTGTGTGTACTTCTTAAAGGTAGATGTACTTATAAGAGAAATATTTAAAAAAATTGGCGCACCATATTCAATAAAAATTGAGGGTCTTTGTATATGATAAATGTTTGAAGTTTAAAATTCTAGCAAATAAAATGTTTCGGTCGTATAAAGATAAATCAAAAATAAAGGTTCATTTATCGAAGTGTATAAGTCGATTCAATTCAACACGAAAATATGAAATACACTCTTTGTTTATCTATTTTAGAAGACTCTCGTTTCGGGGACACAACTTTATTAAAAATAAACAATTTGTAAAGATACAATTTTTTCACAGAAATACAACGAGGACACAACAATTACTTTTTAATTAAAAATTCATTAGTTTTTGTATTTTATTCTTCTCTTGCTTTTTTCTTACTTTCTCATTAAACTGCAATAAGTAAAGTTCTTCAATTAATCCTTTGGTTTAGCATAAATAACAAGTTTTGAATTCATTTGCATTGCTTCACAAATAATTATGGGATTAATTTTTTCATCTTTACTCTGTTTCTCTTTGTTTTTAACATTTAAGCTTCTAATATTATCTTAATATAATTTCAAATATACATCTAAATAGAATTTTAAAGATTATAAAAAATATGTTGTATTGGGCTAGCACCGAGTTTTGTTTAAATGAATTGGAAACAGCGCACAAATTTAAAATCAAACATCAAGTAAACACCTTAAAATGCGAGAAAGACATAATTAAAAAATATAAATTGAAAAATCCCATTAAAAAAATAACAAAATGCATCCGATCCGCACGAAATGACATAAAAAACAATAACATAAAATTTGACCGAAAAATTGACAATTTATCTAAAAACAGAGAATTAACGAAAAAGTCGAAGCAAAATAAAAGCATTTTGATTAGAAATAATTTAAAATAAAATTTAATGAATAAATTGTCAAATTAAATCTTGAGAATAATAAAAATTAGAGTTAAATTATAAAATTAATCTCAAGGTCAAACTTTGTTTTATCTCATTAAATTTAACACGCAAGGTTAGGGTCACAGAATAGGTATAAATACCAATTCATTTTCGCATAAAATATTCACTTGTGAGGGATCACTTTTTCTTTTAAAAAGCTCTTATGTTTTTAACAGAAAAAACAGCATTGTATCACGAGCTTCTCGAACCAAGACTTGAGGACGAATATATTTGTGAAACTATTGGTGGGTTTCTGGGTGTTGATGTTTGAAACTATATGGTTGTTACCCAGACAACCCCATACAAATATCTTTCGCTTACCACTCGGCACCCGTTGCTAAGCAACGTTGGAACTGTGTTAGAGTGGGTAGATCGTCCGCAAAAAGTGAGCGCTATTACTAATACTGTAATTTACCGAACGATTCATGGGTCCAACGAGCTGCCGATAGAAGGCCTGTGCTTGATTTTCGGTTCTTTTTGTTATTTTGTAGGGTTTCTAAAGAGCATCCATGATTATTTTAATATTGTTTCCTTGATGGGTGTTTCCTTTTTCTATTGACTTTCGGATTTGATTTTCTAGAGTCCTGAGGGTTTGAACAATTTGTCTACGTTTGGGTATCGTTCAATTTGATTATTAGTATATTTATTTTAATTGTTTTAATCTTTTGGGCATTGGGTATATTAGGAGTTGATCCGTCCGTAATTGGTATCCTTTGGGTTTCTGCATATCTCGGCGTATATGCTACAGGTAATGTTTGAATCGTTTGATTGATTATGGGGTTTTTCGACATCTTTATAAGGGATGCTAGGTTGTATATATGGGCTTATTACCCCTATCTTCCTTCTCATCGCCAATATCATGCTGCTTTCGCTTTCCTTGTTTTTATAACAATTTCCAGGTTCCTTTAATAGGGCTTGTTATTATTTCTCTTGATTTGGGTAGTTGTTTGACTTTCTGTTTCTCTTCTTGTTGCTTTTATTATCAAATCTGGTTTCTCATTTCTGTGATTGGTATCGACTTGATTTTGACATCGTTTATCCTTTTTGTTTGCCTTTACTACGATTTACAAGATTCTTTTGATATTCCATTTTGATTGGGTTCATTTTGTAGTTCAGTCTCATCATCTTTTGTCTTGTCGTTTATTGGCATTGCCCTTTGCATTCTCTCTTTACTGATTTGATTTGTCCTTCTTGTTATCTGGTTTTGGATTTTTGAGTTGTTTTGATTTATTTCTCTGGTCTTTTCTTCATTCATATCTGGTGTTGAACGTCATTCTGGTTTGGAATTACTATTTCATGATGTCAATTTTTTTTCTCATTTGGCTGCAATTGGTTGTTTTTCCGGTTCTATTTCTTGCTCTGTTTTTGAGTCTCTTCCTCCCCTTTTTGTATTCATTTAGTTTTGTATATTGAGCTTTACTGGTTTTAATTCTTTGTCTTTTTCGTTTTTTCTGTTTAACTCAATCACTACAAATTTCGTTTCTCAGTTAGTTGTCCTTTGTTGTAATTCGTCAGTTTCTCATTACTTGATTCAGTTTTTTGTCAAATTATTCTCCCTCGTCTTTTTTGTTGACTGACTTGATAATTCATCTATTTCTTCAATGCTTTCGTTTCGTGTTGATACTTCCTTTACTGTTTTGCTGCTTTATCTTGCTCCGATCGTGACTTTGTTTTCGTTGTTCCTGATTTTCGTCTTTCATCTGATTGTACTGGATTTTCCAAGTTTTAAATTGCTCTCCAAGTCTACTCTTGTCTCTGCTTTCCTTGATGGCTTTGGTACCTCTTAGTCGGTTTATTTCAATTTCTGCTCCTGATCTGGTACTTGGTTTGAACTCGTCTAATTTTGATTGTACATTTAGTTGTCGGATATTGGGCATCGTCGCTATAACTAAGCTTTATTGCTTGATATATTTGCTTGGTTTCCAATTGATTCTTTTCTCAGTTTTAACGTATTATCGCATCAGTTGTCTTTCGCCTTCAGCTTTATTCTTTGTCACATCGTCTGATTTTTAATTTGTTTTCGTTCTTGACTATAATATTTATATACTACTTTTATATAATATCGGATATTATTATACTCGTTCCATATAATATTTATATACTACTTTTATACATTACTATATAAACATATCTATTATATACATTATATGCACATTTCTAACTATTTATTACTTTATCTCCAAAAGGTCTACATGCAAGGTGCGTATCCCTCCGCATCTCTTGTCAGTTACTTGATATATATCGATCTCGCTTGGCAACTTGAGTGGTGAGATTAGTGACAGTGGTTGTTGCGTCCATATCATACTTGGGTATTAGTTCATATCTTACTTGCTTTGTTCTCTCGATTTTGGATTTTCTGTGAGTCCATCATTTGTTTCCAACAGATTTTGTCTGTGTTTTCTTCATCTTTTGATCTTTTCTGATCGTCTACGTTATTTGGCTTTGATTGTTGTCTGATTTCTTTGTAGGCTACTGAATTTTGCTTTTCATTACTATCTCGGTTTTCTCCCTCTTCGTTATCATCTTCTTTTTTCCTGTCTTCGTCGTCATCATCCTTTTTGTTCTGGTTTTTATTACATCGAGCCTTCTCAATCCTGTTGTCCTCGACATTTATTTCTTTGATTATATCTTCATACATCTTGATTATCATTTTCCTTCCATTTCTGAAGTCCTCAATTTCTTGTTTTCTACCGCTAGGTTTTCGTTGTATCCGGTGCCATTCTCCTACCAATGTTTCTAATTCTTCTTTTTTGTACCCTATTCTTTCAGGCTCTCTTTTATTGTCAGTGAATTTTATTTCTCCTCTTTTTAACAAAGCTTCTATCGTCTTTGGTAATGCATACTCGGAATTTATTGCTCTTTTTAGTAATATATTTTCTTTGCTTTCGAATTTGTTTACGTCTCTGATTTCGTTATCGGATTTTCTTTTTCTCCACTTGATCAGTTTTGCTGCTGCTTCATCGTATCCTCTCTCGATTGCTCCAAGGATTGGGTTTAAATTTTTTCCTATTACTTCGATGTCTTCTTGAATTGCTGTTATCGTAATGAACTCTATTGCGCTTGCTTCTCGTGACATCATAATATAATTTAACATCGTTTTTCCTTTATTGTCCTTCTCATTTAGAGTTGATCCTGTTTTTAATAACTCCCTCAGAATTTTCGTTGACGCATCTCTTGACACTGCAATCATCAAGGGTGTTTTTCCTTTCTCATTTCAGATATTTGTATGTTGTCCACATTGGTTCATTACCTCGATAATTTTCATCGTTCGTTCTTCGTTTTCGCTTTCTATGGCATGGTGTAGTGGTGTATTACCCGCTATGTCAATTATTGTGAATAATATTTGCACTCTTTTCATTAAGATGCTGATTTCCGCTGTTGATTTTGAGCCTTTTGCGTAGTTCGTGATCATCTTTGTTACTCCTTTTAATACCTCGGTAGTATTCTTGTTTCTGGTCCATTTCGGCATTATTTCCTTAGTTAATTTGATGATTGCTTCCATCTTATTCAGGTAATTCGTTCTAGCATTGTGAATTTCGTTATATTCTCGTTTCTGTTTCGCCTGATTACTATAATAGTTTGATTTTGTCTCTTGGCTGTTTGCGACTCTGGTGACTTGTATCGTCCTGTCCAATAGGTTTTTCTGCCTTCACGTTGTCATGTCTTTTTCCTGGTTCGTAGCTTAATTTGACACTTGTGTCATTTGCTGGCTTTATTCTGGTGTTGGTATTGATCTCATCTGGTTTCCTATTTCTTCCTCTCATTAGTCCCACTGTTCCGGATGGGTTCTGAGTATTTTTATCTAGAAAATTCCGAGCCAAATGTCCCATTTTAGGCAGTCAAAACATGTTCCGCACCTTTTGTGACAAAAGATTTTTACGAGTTCTCTTTTCCCGAATAGTTGGCTTATTTGATGTCGATAGCAGTCGTTTTGTCGTTAGCTTTCGTATCGATTGTCCAGATACTTTCTTCGTTCGTTGTGATTTTCCCTATTTTGTTTTGTTATGCATATCCCTGCCGTATTGTAATTTTTTCTTTCCACATGGGTTGTATTGCTGAGTTCGTCAATTACATCTTCTTTAGTCTCAATTATCAATTCACTGACTGTTTTCGATCTGTCTTGCATATTCAGATTTCCCGTTTGTTGCTTTTAGATTCTCTTTTCGATTATTTATCCCTCTGAAATTTTATTAACCATTAAAATATCTATTACCTCTTGTTTGATTGACGTCTCTCCGATTTCTATATTGTCTCCTGTTGTTTGTATAGATTTTGACTCTAATACTCTACTTTTACTACTCTACTATTTGAAGTTCCTCTTCCTTGTCCTTTTCATTATTGTTTAGTCCTTGTTGTAACATGTTTATTTTCGCTTTCCTTATCGATTCTCTTTTCGATTTTTGTAGTAGTACCCTCGTATTTTGATATTTTGTTTTTTGTTTTTTCGATATCTTTTATCGCTGTTTTTTCTGCTTTTTCGTCGTCTATCGTTCGGTGAACTCTTGAATTATCTTTTTTTTTTCGCTGCTCGATTCTTGCTCTGATTTTATTTTGACCTCTTGAGTTTCGTCTTTCTTAATTACTTCATTTTCTTTGTCGTTATTTTTGTTATTTATTGCTATATCCTCCTCGCTGTTGACGACACACTGCTCCGCAGTGTGAATTTCTTTTGTATTGACTATTTTCGACAAATTGCTTCTACTTGATATTTAATTTCTGTTCATCCGTCTTTGTCAAATTTCTTGGATTTCCTCTCTCTGTAATCTCTGCCATTCGATTTGTTGCTGTTCCGAATATTTTCTGGTCCATTAATATCGAACATCATTCCTGTTTCTCCTCGTATTACTTCGTTGTCTTTGATTTTTTGCGGATATTTGTTGAATCATACCTCCTAATTGCTCAATCTCTTGTCTTAGGTTGCTTTGTGTACTTTGACTATAATTATACGGTTTTGGTTGTCTCGATTTTCTCTCTATTGGACAATTTGCAGCTACATGTCGGTTTAGGTTGCAGTTGTAACAGGTTCTACTCTCGTATCTTGTGGTTGTCCTCATTATCGTCATATCTCTTCAATGTCTGACCCCCTGTGTTGGGTTATTTTGTGAACTCTTCTTGAATTGGTTTGGTTTTTGTTGACCTTGAATTCTTCTCATTCGACAATTCTTTGACATATGACTGCTTTGATTGCAATCAAAACAGATTATCATTTCTTCTCCTTCTGTGCGAACTCTTCTATCGCACCCTTGGCAATTCTTTAGTTGATAACCTCGGTCAGTTCGGCATCCTTATTTTGAATAGATATTACATACTTGATTGTAGTTCGTGTTGTTTATCCTTAAATAATTATTTTAATTTATAAATTTATCTCTACTGTCTTGAATTTTCTTAACTGGAATATCGCAAATTCGTGATGGTTTTTTAATATATTGATTTGTTTGTGGGTGCATATCTTTCGTTTGTCTTGTTGTTTCCATCGATACTTTTATTAGGTCTGATACTCGATCTTTTAACTCGGTTCGATCCTTTCTTTTTTTTTGACTCTTTCTTCAATTGTGGTTAATATTTTCTCTACTCGTATGATTTCCGTTTTCCATGTTTCAGCTATTTTCGTTTCAACTGTTTTCGTTTCAGAATTTCCAGTTTCTTTTTCGTCATTTAAATCTTCTCCGTTGCATTTTCTTTCTGAATGCATCTCCTGTACATTCCTCTTTAAACTCGAATTTATTGATTCTTGCTTCCTCATTTCTGGTTCATCGCGTGTGATTTCGTACATTGTTGATTCTCTCAAATATATTTCTGTTTCATCCGTGTTTTTACTTGGCAACTCTTGGTTAATTTCCTCTCGGAGTTTTTTCATCTCTTGACATGTACTTGTTTTCAACTGAATTGGGATTTCTGGTTCGGGTGATTTCACGTTGTTTCCTTTATCGGTTAACTTTTCCGTTAATTTATCAAATTTTTCGGCTTCTGTTTCCAAACTTTCTAATCTTGTTGTAATCATTGGTTCTACTATCGCTACTGTATTAAGTTTTCTATCTGTTGCTGCTTTTCACTCTCTTTGAATTCCAATAAAATGGTCTATTTCTTTATCCTTGTTCTCCGTTTGTTTTGGTATATTCTCAGTTTCTCTACTCAATGGTTTCCTTGATTCCGGTTTCTCGTAATTCGTTTTCTTGATCCTATCTCTAGTTTATCGGCTCTATTATTCGTCGTTTACTTGATCTCTTTATTCTTTTGGTTTACTCGATCTCTTTATTCCTTGTCAATTATCTAAACATAAATAACACCTCTAGTACATATTATTCTACATAAATTTCCGCATTAATTTATCGTACTACTCTCACTGCTTTTTCTTAATTCTTTTCTCTACGTCAACTTCTTTAACCTTTTTTTTTAAGTTTATTTTAAATTATCTATATCTCGTATCAAGTATCTATTTGCTTCGTCTAAATTATCCTTATAGTCGCATCAATTATCTATTCTGTCGTATCAATTAACTATTTTAATCAAATAAATCATCACCATCATATCAATAATCGTCTCGTTAACTATTCTCCTTTATCTCTTTATCGTTTATCCAAAAACAAATTCCTTAATCTCTATGCTCTATGGCCTTTTTACTTAACTACTCTCGTCTTTTTCCTTAAACTTCATCCGCTGTTGCTCTATGGGCCTTTTTATTTAAATCCTCTTGTCTTTTTCCTTAAACTTTATTCGCTGTGATCGTTTTTCTTTTGATTCATCTCCCTTCTTTTTTAAGTCTATTTTGAATTATCTATATCTCGTAATAATTATCTATCGACCTCGTATCAATTATCTATATAGTCTTATCAATTATCTATGTGGTCGCATTAATTATCTATATTACAATAATAAAATCATTATACTTATACTCTCATTCAATTTGTAAATTATTTTTCCTATGTCTCATTTATTTAAAAATCGTTTACTTAATCCTCAGTCGCTCTATGGCCTTATCATTCCGTTGGCTCTCTGGGGCCTTCGTCATCTTATTTCTAACTGGCATTCTGTGGCCTTCAATCTCTAATCTCATTTCAACTGGCACTCTATGGCCTTTAATATCTAATCATAATCATATCTCATCCGGCGCTCTATGACCTCTAATATTTAAACGTATTGTCTCATCTAATCATATCTTATTTAATCATAATCATATCTCAACTTTAATATCTAATCATATCCTATTTAACTATAATTATATATCATCTTTAGTATCTAATCTTGATCACATCTTTACTGTTATAACCATATCTGATTTCAAGATCATCTCTTATCTTTAACATCTAATCATAATCATATCTAATCATAATCGTATAATATCTGTTCTCATCTTTAATCATAATCATATCTCATCTTTAATATCGGAGTTGAGTTTCATCAGTGACTTTCGGGTGACTCGTCCGATGTACGAGCTTGAGGCCTCACACTGACTCTCAATCCATGGCGTCTTTTGTCTAGCGCATTTGACCGGTTACGCCTTCCTCACCACCATTCGGATATTCGGTACTCGGTGTGGGATCCGGGTTGTTGTACCGAACTCCTCGCTGGGAAAACTAAAAAAAACATTCCCTCAGTACTCGGTGTGGGATCCGGGTTGTGTACCTCGGAGAATCTAAAAGTATGGAAATGCCTAGACGTTCGACCAAGTTTCAAAAACGGTTTACTTGATTTCCCGAATAGTGAAAAGAAAAGGAAGCGATAAATGGGCGCGGAAATTCCTAATATATCTATCTACTATCTGTCCGCTCTCCCGTCAGATTTCCGGCACAATTTGGCCGCCCTGATCTGATCCTTAGTAGGTCCTTTCGAGTATGAACCGTTTACCGGTTAGTTCACATCTCGCCTACCGTTTGGTGTCCTCGATACTCGGTGTGGGATCCGGGTTGTGTATCGAGTCCCGCCCAGCAATAAAAATAAATTCGTTCGATACTCGGTGTGGTATCCGGGTTTTTGTATCGAACGGCTCAGCGCTACCAGTCCCTTGGCTGATAACATCCTGAACACGACAGTCCGTAGCTGTCCTCTGGTGCCTCACCACCAGCTAAGGAAAAAAGAATATCTTTAGGTACCTTTAACGTCTAAATCATGCGCATTTTTCAATTTTTATTTTTATTTTCGGTTTCCCCTTCACTTTCCCAATTCAAAAATTGTAGTAATCGCGTTGGTTTGTTCCCCAGAGAGGTGATCAATCTCTCGCCAGAAACTCCTCAACATTTGCGACGGAACCTACTACCTTCCTCTCCTCGGGTTGATCAGGGTTCTCCATCGGAATAAGCGTACTATCGTTATGATAGCTCGGTTTTAAATCTTACTTTCCAGTATCATTTCCATATAATATAATATAAATAACACTACAAAATACACTAACAAAATGATGCATCGAAACTTTTACCGTACCTTATGTGTGATTTTTCAGCTTTCACTGTTTAAGTTGTGTTTTACTTGTCCACTCAGAATTTATTTAACGGCTTTCATGAAGTTTTCGGCTTTTTCCGTATGTTTTACACCTTTCGGTTGCTATTGTTGTCTCATTTATGATTATTATTAATCTTAACTCATCGTACTCGTTTTCAATCATCATTTTCCTCTGGTTGCTAACTATTATTCTCGTAATTCATTATTATCTCTAATCCTTTATTTTCATTAATAACAAGCATCATCATTTTATTCATCTACGCTCATTTCTTACTATTCATTTCATTTACACCTGAACATTTCATTTTATCTACGCCTAAGTTTCTCCATCATCTGGATTATCTTTTCGTCAATTTCTCTAACTTAATCGATTATCTGTTCTCGTTTAGTATCTAATTTGGCTTTACTTGGCCTCATGTCTTTTGTAATACGTACAATCAATTGTTCGTTAGTTCCGCTAATATTTCTCATCTCATAGGAGTAGGGGTTCGAAATCGTTGCAACCTTTTCCGTTAATATTTTGATCTTTAATTTAATTACTTTCAATTAATCGTTTATTACGTTTAGAATTATTTTAACTGACTTGGTGATCACGTCTTATTTCAAACAATTTTAATCCAGTAATTTCTAGTTTTCCAATTTTTTACGAACTCTTAGACGACCCGCATTTTTGTGGTTTCACCTATTTCTAATCTCTTTAACCCTCGTGATTTCCACCTTTTTCCTGTTTTTATTATTTTAATTTTTATTTATTTATCTATTTTTTATATTTTTATTACTACTTCTACGGTTTTTTGGATGATATTTACACGATGATTCCATTGATTTATACAACCTACCCATACTTTTATTTTTATTTATAGTTTCCTGTTTCTTTGATTCCTGCTCTATAAATATTGATAATTTTATCCCCACTTTCCTGTTGAATCGTTTATTTTTGAAATTTTTGTGTATCTAATATATTAATATATTTACATATATTGATATTTTCCTCTCTTATTACAATACTCGTCATTCATGAGTTTTCTAAACTGTTGTTTTGTTTCATCATATTGTTGGGGTTGTCGGTGACTTCGAATAGAAATTATTGTCGATCTGACTCAAAGCGTGCTTTAAACAACAGTAACGAACTCCAAACGATATAAACTTTATTGATTAATACACTTTGTCTCCACTGATTTACAAAAATATTTACAATTCACTTTCAAAATTTTTAATTTCTTCACAATTTCCTGAATTCTAGAGTATTCGAAGGTTTTGACCCATTGTAACTTTTTATCAAAAGTTCACACGATTATAGTTCTATGGTAATTTTTAATCATCTTATTATTCTACACAATATATCAAAAATAAAATTTTTGCCCAAGATTTTGACCCTTAATAACTCTTGGTCCAGCTCAGCTCGTCAAGCTCTGCAACATATCAAAAATTAGAATTTTTGAAGGTTTGACCCTTAATAACTTTTTATCCAAAGGTTGGAAGATCCTAATTTTATCACCACTTTTGCCATTTCACCGTTCTGTACAACATATTAAAAATAATTTTTTTTTGACCAAAGTTTGAGCCTTTTTAGCTTCGAACCTTTAGAAGATATGACCATGATTCTATTGGCAATTTGACCAAAGTTTGAGCCTTTTTAGCTTCGAACCTTTAGAAGATATGACCATGATTCTATTGGCAATTTGACCAAAGTTTGAGCCTTTTTAGCTTCGAACCTTTAGAAGATATGACCATGGTTCTATTGGCAATTTGACCAAAGTTTGAGCCTTTTTAGCTTCGAACCTTTAGAAGATATGACCATGGTTCTATTGGCAATTTTATCAAGCTTATTCTTCTCTACAACATATCAAAAATAAAATTTTTGGTCAAAGTTTGACCCTTTGTAACTTCGAACCTTTAGAAAATACAACCATAGTTCAATTGGCAAAAATTATATCTAAATTTCATAATAAAAATGAAAACTATTACAAGTTTTCTAAATAAATAAGTTTCCAAATTAACAAAAACAGTTTTTAAAAACATTTATTATTCTGATAACAACACGTCATCAATGTCAATGTTATCTTCGTTAAAACCATCGAAAAGCTGTCCATTATCTCTGATTTCGGTAGAGTCATCAAAACTGGGGCTCGAACCACCGAAAAGCGGCTCATCCAAGAAATTAACTTGGTCACTATCTATTGTATCAACCCCAAAATAATGCCCAAATGCGATACTGGTATTTTTCCCCACCCACAATCGCTTATCATCGTTATTACTCAAAGCGATTTTATTGTTTTTAAATGTGTACAGCTGATGGTTCCGCGTCCCTATCCTACTTTGAGGTACTGTGAAAACTACGTTTTTATTGTAGCAATCCAAATAAGACTGATGTTTGATGTTAGTCCCCAACAACTTCATCCCTTTAGCCCTCATTGTATCAGATTTGCCGAATAAACTATAGCACTTGGGTCTTAAGAAAACCCACTCCTTATACCCGAGACCTTTACTTTCATCTTTAAATTTTCCGATCACGGAATCTAATTTCCTCGAGTATAAGGGATGTGCCGGGTCGTAATTCGATGTATCTAAAAGGCTGTCTCTTATCATTGCCGGCAAAAGAATGTCAAGCTTACAGTGCTTAACCTCAAGAAAAAACGAATCAGTGTCGCCGGCAACGATATTAATATCACAGTTAAATTCTGATCTATATTTTGCCAATTCATTATATTGTAATTGGTACATCCGCAGCTTAGACAGGTCTAGTACTGATTGACCAATGTAGCTAGGCCTGTCTAAACATATAGAATCTTTGTTCAGATGAGCAGCAATCAAATCATCCACTGTTTTAATGGACTTTTTGAAAGTCGGTTTTGAAGCATATACAATCATCTTTTCAGCTGAATTGCATAGCCTCAAATTCATCTGTTTTTTCAAATTCTCAACGGATTTACCATATAAACTGTTATTAAATAATTTATACAAATCTCTATGAAGCTCGCACTTGGAGTTTGAGCGTAAATCTGTATTTCTTTGTATGTATTCTTTAAAAATAGGTGCTTGTTTAAATTTAATTGCCCTATGAATACACTCAACTTCTGCACCCAATTCTATATACATCTTGAGAAGTCTCCAGTGAAGAACATGGTTCTTCTTACTGTAATGCGTGAGCATTAACTTCTCAACTTTTGAATTAGGCGGGCACATTTTTTCCGGAGCAAGCGGAAAGTCATTCAAATACTGATGCACACGCTCAGGGATATTGATGTCAACTTCCATTGTATAACCATACGGAAGGAATTCAATATTCGCATTCACACATTCACTCAGCACATCATTCAGATTATCATGCACCCAAACAAAATCACCATACGGAAGGTTTTGGCTAAGTGCCCATCCATATAAATTATTAATATCTATATACAAGAGTTCTGTATCCTCAGAACTTGCGACATAATGTTTGTTAACAAATGTTAACCCACCCCGTATTCCACCCTCATAGAAATTAAATATTTCCATGTCCTGCAGAAGTTCTATGGGTTCCTTTAATGTCATGAGAGAGGACGCCCATGACATTCCAGGAATTCCATAAAAATTCAGAGGTTCTAAACCATTGTAAGCAATAGCCTTTGCGCGAAATTGCTGAAAATAGTCTGCAAGGAGGAATACGTCTAATTTTAGGTAAGTTAACATATAGTCTAACATTGTAGTGCAATTTTTTTGTGTCCAAATTAGTTGGGCGGTAGCATATTCATCATCAGATACAGAATCCCATTTTGGAGGTAGTTCATAAGTCGATTCAAGAACCTCTAGTGATACTGCAAAATCATAAGGAAAGATACCCTTTGCCTTAACTATAAGACCATCAAAAGCAGAACAAGTTAGAGGTAGATCTGTAAGAGTTTTCACAGCCTTGGCTAAAGAGCAATTTACAAATTGCATACTATCTATAAATCTAACAGCCAATTTCTTAATGTTTACAATCAAAGATATGAATTTCTCAGTTGTTGTAGGAATGATATTTAATTTCCAAGATGGAAATTCATTCAATCCATACTTTAAAATATGATGAAGGTCATACCCTCTCAAATTATGAAAGACGATAGGTAACTGTTTGCTTATTTTCCTATTTATATTACAGTTACGACAGGCAGCACCAAGATACTGACCTGTAAAATGATCATGATCCTTAACCTTATTTCTAAAATGTTTTTTACAAAGATAGCAAGTTCTACATGCGATGAACTGCTGTTCCTCATTAGAAGTAAGATTATTCATCGGTTTTTTACCATGATTTTCATAATATGGTAGGACAATTGTGACAGCAATTTCCTCTACTTTCTTTAAAAATTCCAATACACATTCCAATACACAATATTCCTATAAAATTGAAATATTGTGTAGTATTTGTGTAATTATTTATTAATAATAAGCCTGCTGATATCGGCATGTGTATTTGATGATGTTTTACATCTATAGGCAAAACAGCCTCAAAATCCGCATAAATTACGAATGGTGGGGTAATCATTTTGGAATAATTTTTAAATATTAAGTTTTTATTTTCAGGGAGCGTGTATAGGGTTGTTCCTATTTGGTTTTTAGCGCACAAATCAACATGTGCCTTAAAGGTTTTATCATAATAAAAACCGTTTAAACAATGGGGACACCATTTTACGCGAATTCTGGTGTTACATTCACTACTAGAATGACAATTCAACAGTCTATTTAAATTAAAAATGGCGGTATAATGATAATTATCACCGTCTTGTAATAATAAAAGATTAATCGGGTTACCACCGATAACCTTTGTTCGATGAATTAAGACAAGGTAAGGATGATGAGGTACATAACCAATGTCATTCAATTGTTTAGAAGGAGTGTTGTTATATTCAAAGACATTGATCGCCAAATTTAAATCGCTATTGTTTCTCTCAAATTTGGGTATGTTACAGAGTCTCATTGGACAATCTGTAATTGGATCGTAATTCAATTCATCCATAAAAGTAGTATAAGAAGAAACACGCTCCCTATTCTGTAAAACTATATCACGCTTTAAAATTGATAAAACACTATATATAAAACACGAATGTGTTTTTAACATTTACATTAGCCTTTTTACCTACTAGAGATTCCGGTGTAGGGATAAAACTATGTCCAGCTAATCGACTTACAGGATAATACGCGGTTAAAATAAAATCGATTTCGCGAATCTTAACTACGCGCCACCCACTTCCTAAATATGTGAATTTTTCGATTTTCTCATTTAACCGACTCACACCATCAGCAAGAAAACTATCGGAAAAGACACAAGCGCTATTTGAAAAGAAATTATCTTTTATTTCCCCATCTTTTTCAAATTGAATGAGAGCTGTAAACTGGACTTTTACAGATCCCATTTTCTTTATTTCATTTTGTAATTTATTTACAAGTTTATCCGTTAATGCGATTTGAACAATGTTTTGATTTTCTAAATCAAATCGAATATTTTTACGGGAACCCCTTAAGTCAACCTCTATTTCAGGTTCATCGTTTATATCAATATTTACAGAACCCCCTATTTGATTATATTCAGTTTCGTCATCACTAATGATGATTTCTATTTTTTTAATTTTAGCAGGGATACACGGCACGATTTTATCAGCAGGTCTTTTTGATTTTTTAGTAACAGTTGTATTATTGTTTATGTTTTTTGTGATCTTTGTATTGTTTGTGTTATTATTATTATTACTAACATTTTTCGCATTAATCATTTGAAATAATGCCTTTTTATTAATTTTAAATTGATTTAAATGGCTAGAGTGTTTCTTATAAAACTCTAGATATTCAATGTCTTGGGCTGTATCGCATTTAGGGCAAATAAAAAAGTCGATGCCATAGAATCTATGACCGTAGTAACTTTCCATAGTCGTATGGCATTTCGAGTTATGACCAATTCCAGATTGGCAATAGTTTTTATACAATCGACCTAATAAATATGTAATTATTATCAAATGTTTATTATTATTTAAATCACATATGAATCAAATAATAATATATAAATGATGATAATTATGTAAATATTTTAATAAATTTCAATTCGTATTATAAATCCGTTATTTCTATTATAAATCACATGTTTGAATAACATTTCGTAAATTAATTTATAAAAATTAATATTCTTATTATAATCATATACTCATTTTCATATTATAAATCATATATTTCTATTATAAAAATAAATCACATATTTCTATTATAAAAATAAATCATATATTTCTATTATAAATCACATGTTTGAATAACATACCGTAAAATAATTTATAAAAATTAATATTCATATTTCAAATCATATATTTCTATTATAAAATTAATATTCTGATTACAAATCAAATATTTCTATTCATATTTCAAATCATATATTTCTATTATAAATTAATATTCGTATTATAAATCATATATTTCTATTATAAAAATAAATCACATATTTCTATTATAAATTAATATTCGTATTATAAATCATATATTTCTATTATAAAAATAAATCACATATTTTTATTATAAATTAATACTCGTATTATAAATCATATATTTCTATTATAAAATTAATATTCTGATTACAAATCAAATATTTCTATTCATATTTCAAATCATATATTTCTATTATAAATTAATATTCGTATTATAAATCATATATTTCTATAATAAAATTAATATTCTGATTACAAATCAAATATTTCTATTCATATTTCAAATCAGATATTTCTATTATAAATTAATAATATTTAAAGTATTGAATTATAATACTTTACATATTATTAACTTATACTCATTAAAATACTCTTATAAATTAATAATAAATTAAAAAATAATAATGCTCATTAAAAATATTAAAAATAATAAAAATCCTACATTTTTTATACGAAATCTCATCTCCCACAGAAACGTCAGCATCCATAGAAATCTTGGCATCCCCAGAAACGGGGGCATAATTGTTGTCTTCCCCAGAAACGAGGGCATAGTTGTTGTCATCCCCAGAAACGGGGGCATTATCAATAAATGTTTCGTCCAAATCTACTGACGCTGCTGAATGAATATTTTCATTGATATCCTCACTAATAATTTCTGAAAAACATTAATTAAATTAATTAAAAACATAATAATTAAATAAATAAATTTACCAATATCGGAATCATCGCTATCTTCTATTAAAATAATTTCCTCATTTGAAACATTTTCTAAAATTATATTAAAATAAATAATAATAAAATTAAAAATTACCAGGAACAAATTCGTTAACACCGTCAATTTGATTTTGAAGTTCGGTTATATTAAACCAATCTAGAAAAATAGAATAATAAAAGAAAATAAATTAAAAAATAATAATTTACCATTTTCTTTGGCCAACAATTGTCGTAAAATTCTTGAACTCTCCATTTTAAAATTTTTGAAATCGCGCGAGTGAATATTTGAAAATTGATAAATTTTTGAATTAATTGTGACAACTTTGGAAATTGTCAATGTTTATAAAGAGAATAATATTTTCAGGATTTAGCCATTCACATTTAAGCAATACACACATATAGGTGAGAGATTTTTAGACATGTTTTCTTTGTAAAACACATGCAGTCTACACTGTGACTGCATGCGTTCTTTGTAAAATCACATACATACTTTTGTTTGTATGTGCTTTCTTTGTAAATTACATACATACTTTTGTTTGCATGTGTTTTCTTTATTCAATTTGTGTATGCATGCACTTATCATGTGATGATCACGCACTTATCATGCAGTGTCTTTGTGATCACGCACTTATCATGCACTGTCTTTGTGATGATGCATTAGCTTATCTTTAATTAAACACATAATAATAATAATATTAATAATAATAATAATATTAATAATAATAATAATAATAAAAATAATATTAATAATAATAATAATAATAAAAATAATATTAATAATGATAATAAAAATAATAATATTAATTATAATAATAATAATATTTATAAAAATAATAATAATAATAAAAATAATAATAATAAATAAAATATTAATAGTTAAAACATAACAATAACAATAAACATTAATACATTTATTAATCATCAAATCTCTTGGATAATAACCAAGCTAAACAATGTTGACCATATGTTAAGGTCCATGGTTTTTGATACATAGTTTTATTATAGACAATAGGTTTACCCATTGTTTGCAGTTTCGAAACCATTAAAGCCGGATAATAGAAACCCATAGGATCAAATACAAATATCTTGCTAGGTTTCATATATATTGCTAACCAATGTTCTCCACCGAGATGAGGTGATTGAGTATTGACGATTATGGCTTGATTATTACGTAAATATGGAATTTTATCAAGAGGAAAAACCCCTAAAAATTCATGTCCTAGTATTTGTTTTCCAATTCGATAGACCTGAACAGAACTACATCAATAATATTAATAATACATTTAAAAACTTACTCCATGACAAATTATCATAAATTATCTATACATTTATACCAACATTTTCAAACCAATACTGTTCTGTTTGCAGTTATTTGAACCTCATTTTCAAATACTCCATATATTACAACATGTACCGGTTCAATTGTAGCTTTAGCAAACTTTATATCTAATCGTAAATTACCATTTTGAGGTAATTGACTCTGATTTAAATCAAAATCGGGTGCCAAAACAAACGTGAAGAATGGATATTTGCTTTTAAAATCTTCAAGAGTTATACCACAATTAAGGTTTTTATCCAAATAACCCATATTTCTAACTATACTCTGCATATATGTAGCACAATAATTATCATTATCGAAATCTTGAGTATATGTTTCTCTATAATCACTATTTTTCGATAAAGTTAGCAATGTTACACCAAAGTTTTTGAAAATTGAGCTCGATGTTAAGTATGATCCATTATATTGAGATTCACTTTGAAATGTTACCAATATAAAGTTTGGCATTCTTCTATCTCCAAATATTTGTTCCTTATAGAAAGAAGCTGAACTTTTAGCAATAGCAAATTGAACAATTTCCTTTTTTTCAATGGATATATTGCATGCTTAGAATTAAGCCCCAATTGATGACAGGCTAATACAGAAGGCTCAACACGAACTCTTTTTACCAATAATTTTGCATCAACTAATTGAAGAATCGGTGCTGTGGTAGCACTTGTTAGTGATAATGCAGAATCAGATCTTTTCAATCTAATGTGTACATTAACACCTGGGAGTAAATATTTCGGTTGATCCATAAAATCGAGTTGTAATGATGAGCACATGGTAAATAATTTCGAACCTTTAATCCACTTTTTCCTATCATCATCACTACCATAACCCATAGGAGTTAAACATGTATTTTTAGTATCGCTATTGTAATTTATAATAGTTTCTATTAGAGCTTTGTGAATATATGTACTGTTACCACCCTCAATCTTGATATTATTAAATCCGAGAACTGCATCTTTAAAAAGCGTATGAAACAAGAAATTGTTTGGTATTACATCACTAGGTTCACCCAACGGTTTTCTTTGATCTGAACAGTTAACAATGTATCATTCAAATCTAGATATTCAGTTTGGGAACCATTAATATAA
The DNA here is from genome assembly GCA_022537955.1 of Schmidtea mediterranea. NCBI lineage: Eukaryota > Metazoa > Platyhelminthes > Tricladida > Dugesiidae > Schmidtea > Schmidtea mediterranea. Next base: position 130,705,033 of record CM039680.1, read on the forward strand.
AATTCAATATCGGTTCTACTATCCATAATAGAATTCATCGGGAATACATCTTCAAAGGCCCCCATTTCAATTACTGCTTGGGGAGAAGGTCTATCAAATAAACACAATTCAGATTTACCACAAATCATTTTTGAAATATAGTTCCATGTCCTTTCATTCGTTTGTTTATATGTTTATGATGTCTTTTACGTTTTTGAGCCGGTGCAGGTTCTTGTTTTTGAAACATACCTGCAACACTAGGTAGAACTTTCCCTAACTCGGATAATGCATTTGATTTCAGAGATGGTAATATTTTCTGCTCATTCATTATCACATCTTTAGCAGTTTTCATACCAAAACTACCAATGCGTTTAAGAATAGGAAGTGCAAATCAACCAATTGTTCTCAACCAACCTGATCCATACTGTTTACCAATAAAATATGGTAATTCGCCACCACTTTGGCTACCACTATACATACTAATTATATCGTTATTGGCCATCTAATTTACGAAAATGTAATGTCAAATGAGTTTTTGTATCTTTACTAAATTCAATAAATTTACCGCTATCATCACGAATATTTATTTCTATATTGTTTATACATGATGTTGATACCGGTAAGTACATGGGATTATCGATATTTATATTGACAACTTCATCTTGGTCATGTTTATCAACCCAAACAGATTTCAAAAGAGGAACCAAAGAATCACCAACAATTATAGGATCGATGATGTCAGTATATATGAACATTTGCCTATGAAGTTTTATTATTTTTGGTTTGCGTACACCAAAAGCACTTGCCCTATATGTTTGCTTATCTAATCCCAATGTATTAGCCAAATTCTTATCAAATGTAACTTCACAAATGTTATTATTCAGACTGAATTTGCATATTCCATCTTTAAGAAATTCAATAGTTTTAAATATATGTAAACAATTTAATGAAATATATTTATGTAATTCTTCAAGTGTTTCAATATATAATTCATTAGTAAATGTAAATGTATCTTCCACCTCGTTAATATATGATACAGATATTTTGATGTTTTCGATCGTTACACTTTTCTCATCAAATGTTTTGAATCGTATTAGGTATTCAGTTCCAGGAACAACAATGCTAAGCTTATCACAACCCATTCGCTTGGCATCCTCGATACTTTCAAACTTTATTGTAAATGGGCTAAAATCACAACTAACATTCAATCCATCTTTGAAAAACATGCCACTATTTTCATCTAAAATCTGATTTGGAATATGACAATATCGTTCAAAATTATTGATTGAGAAAATACCACTACAGGTTTTGGGAACACGCTTCTTGAATCCGATTTTACAATGACTATAAAATGGGAATGTATTGTACACAAATGTAAAGTCTTGCAAAGAAACTTCCCAATTTCCATGTAAATAAATGGGATTTTGAAGATCAACCATAAATTTACTTGCTTGATTTTCCGGATGGATTAGTGGGCAACTATTACTCGGTAAAATTGTATAGAAACTCATTTTACTAGGTCTTTTGATGATATCCATGAGGGTTTTTGATATCCATGCCATTTGACATAGTATTGTTTATCCTTACCCACCATTTTAGTTTTCAATATTTTCTGAATTCTGAACACTGTAGGTTTGGAAATAACTTGTAATTCCTGTTCATTGAATTTCCCTTGTATTATATTGTTATCACTATCTTTAATAACATACATTACAGGATTCTGTTTAGTATTAATTTTAGTAATTTGAAATACCTCATCACTCCAATTACTATCGAAATTTTTGATGAAATGTGAAGCAGATATTTTACTAATTCTAACGTGATCACCAACTTTATATTTAGGTTTTGTAATAGGAACATTTTTAGACTGTACTCGTGTTTTTGAGCTGATATATACGGGTCTCAAACCATTCAGACCTCGATGTGATGAATTATTATAGCTAACAAGTATTTTCGGTAATACATTTATCCATATTTTATTACCTTGATGCACGAAATATTTCTTCAATCTATCCCTTAATGTCCGGTTAAATCTTTCAACATGTGCGGCTTTGTATTGAGAATGTACAGAATAATGATTTATTTTGAGACGATCCAGGATTTACTTAACTTTACTATTGTAAAACTCCTTGCCTATAATAATAATAATAATAATAATAATAATAATAATAATAATAATAATAATAATAATAATAATAAATAATTAAATAAATTTGGCAACGATTTAATTAAACGATAACGCCAATAAAAAACCTTTCTTACGATATATTTCGATAGCACAGCTATCATCTTCAGGTACTCAAAACCAACTAAAAATATGATGAATTAACATTTAATTTAAACAAATTATTTTTTATTAATTTAATTTTTTAATAAATAAATATTTTTAAAAATATATTTTAAATTAATTTTAAATTTTAAATTTTTTACTTATATTCTAATTTTTTAAAAATTAATGCAATTTAAAATTTTCAATTATTTTAATAATATTAAAAAAACAAACATGATTTAACATACGTAAACTATTTAAAAACATTCAAAACATTCGTAGTCATAGCACTCTGCACGTTAATCTTTGGATCCAATGACCTTATCAGCAATGCTTCACATATCACTCGTTCCCAATAACTATTAAAACTTCTCAACAAAATTCTAAAATCAGACATTCCGATATCACTTTTACAGCCTCTATTGTGTTCACTAATATTGGTCAAACCCTTCAATCGACAATGCTCTAGAACTCGAGTACAGAGATGACGGGAAGTCTCTCCAATGTATGTGGCATTACACCCATTACATGTAAATTGATAAACGAGATCAGAACACAATCCAACCGGAGTTTTTGATTTATTAATAAACATATTGCGTACTTTACACGAATTAGAGACGATCTTATACTCTAAATTTCCTATCAGTTTACCCAACTTCCTCTTATAATTTGTAAAGCCTTCAGAGTACGGCAATACTAACACATATTTAGGCTCAATTTTTTTAAATCCATTTTTACAATCACCCAGATCAACACTCAATTCACACCCATCCGACTAATTACATTCAGACTTTCCACAACATGGATCCTTAGGATTTTTAATCAATTTATCAACAGTTTCTTTTATCATCAACAATAAAAATGATTTAGAATATCCATTCTTTATCAACAACTCAACCAATTAATCAACACTTTTTACCGAATTAGCAAAAGTACTGCCCAGTATAAAATAGCAAAGTTTTTAGATGGATTATTAAAACCATTAATGCGATCAGAGTTTGAATGTAAGGATAGCTTTGAGATCTTTGTTCGTTTAGGATCTAAACAAGTCGCTTTGACCTGCTGTATCTCTCGAGTTAATTGTAGGACCTGGCCAAGTAATTCTGCATTCGCCTGCCTCGCACGATCCAGTTCCGTCTGTAGGATCCGCAGAGAGGACATTACTAAAATTAAATAGGTTTTACACGCCAATTTATGGTCCAGATGTTTAAGATTTTCAAACAACTCGAAATTCATTTTCAATTATATAAGAAAAAGAAATACACGCAGTTCTAATTATAATTATTATCTAATCACTATAACGATTTGTCCGTCAGTTCATTCGTCCGGGCAGTATCGTTCTAGGCTTCTTTTGAGAGCTTCTACCGTGTAAGGTCGCCTAGTGTCTCGAACCGGACGGGGTGGATGGGCGACGGCGATCCGCCCGGCAAGGATGTCATCCAGCACGTTTGCAAGGTACATCCTTGCCTTGACTACTTGTAAGTCCACCTGCTCCTGCACCCGCTCCCACTGGGTGAGGAGGTCCTGCGCATTAGCAAAGATTTCAGCGGCTGGGTATTGTTGTCTCACTGGTTCGAGAGGGTCACTACTCGGATCTCGTGCTTTCCAAGGGATAGAATAAGGCCACTGTGACCGGGGTCCTTCTATTGCGTCGGAGGCTCGTAATACCATTCTCGAGCGCTTTTTCCCCGTTGATTGAGTGGTGGTCTGATTGATGGACATGTTCTGCAACAATTGGGAATTAAATTATGAAAATAATAGTGTGGGGAATAGGGTCTTCGTTGTATTAGTTAAAGAGTGTTTATATAGGTCCGAGATTTGGTGTATTTAGCGACTAACATTGGGGTTCTTCTAGACTCGGGTCGTTTGTGGGGCTTTTAAGGAAACAAAAATTATTTGTATGAGTTGATAGCTGATTTAACGTTTGGGAATGTTGCCATCCGCTCTGGGAGTCGTGAAGGGTGCATGTGGGGAAGATCAGTCCCTTAATTTTATTTATGCAGGGTTCCAGTTCATTATTCAAATGGGCGGTTTAATTTTATTTATGCGGGGTTCCAGTTCATTATTCAAATCGGCGTTTTAAATTTTATTTATGCGGGTTCCAGTTCATTATTCAAATTGGCGTTTACTTTCTACGATAGTACAATTGTTTACCGTTGTGTTTATGTTAAGCGCTCATTAGCTAGTTAATTAATTCGGCCAATGTGTCTGTTGAATTCATTCGATCGTCTCGGAATGTCACATTCCAAAATCGGTTTACTTGCGGATATATTTGTCATTCGTCGTAGCGTTTGAGGATCTCGTCGCGATACTAGGCTACCCATATCTTTGGAATTTATTGACTTCCTTGAATGGAGGTCTTTCTCCTAATTGGGTCAGGACATTTACAATACTATCGAACTTTGGTGAGTGTTACGGTGTACTGTTATCAATAAAACATTTCTCAAAGTCGACTTCTTATGAGGTAAAAATGGATTTTTACTATTTTTCTAATTGTTTAAATTTTATGATGGTTCAGTTTACAAGTCATGTTACATCCGATTAACTTGGATTTTTATCTGGTCTAACGTTTCTATTAAATTGTCAAGTTTACGGTCAATTTGAATCTGCCCCATCTATGTCGTCTCATTCACTGGGGTAATCGGTTTCAACTAACGTGGTACCCCTCTTGTTGGGAGATCATTTTAACCTCATCGGAACGCAGCGTGAAAAGTGGATGGAGGAAACTATTAATATTATTTCAAATACAATCACTTGGGTCGAGACTTACCTCCATCTAATAACTATCTATTCGTTCCCTATCATCTATTTGCTATTATATTTCTTGAGTTAGCGTCTTGCTACTCGGTTTATTAAATCTCAGTTAAATCGTAATTTAGTTCGAACCTAACTTTATTCATTTGATTTATGTTAATTCGGAAAATCCCTGTCTAATTCACAGCTTATTAGTCGATATAAATTTTAATTAATTTATCTAGAACATAATTCTAATTTATTGGTAAATTTTTAAGCTTTGCCTAATTACACCATAGCTCTAACTTGTCGAAGCTATCTAAATAAAGTTTCATTTTTTTTTTTTTTTTTTTGTTGATCATACATTTTCCGGATTTATTTTTCGAACAGAGGTTTCTTATTTGCGGTTGTTCATAAACTTCATTTATTTCGCTATGCTATTTAATTTATTATTGATCGTAAACTTTATTTACCTCCCAGTCATGATCTCGATTTGTGGTTAATCATATACTTTAGTAAGTCTTCCTGATAGGTACGATCTTAATTCCTTATGACCTGTCAATTGTATCAGATTTACTCCACGAATAAGATTTTATTTTCGTATTAATCGTAAATTTTACTTGCTTTATCAATAAGATCCTATTTCTATCAATCGGAAATTTTATTAAATTTACATTACAAACAAGGTTTTATTATTTATTAAACTTTACTAATTTGTCGTTGCAAACAAGATTTTTCTTTTATCTCTCCTTTCCTATTAATCGTAACTTTATTAAATTCATTTTTTTTTTGACGTTGATACGAAAGTGGTTATATCAGCAATTTCAATTTACGTTGTCCCCGTACCCTTTTCCTTTAATAGACCTTAAGGTATAGTATGTTCATATTATATTTATTGAGTGCCCACTGGACTACTCGGTGTGGTAATTTTAAGCCGTTTGTAGGATAATTTTAGGTCGATTTTACAGAATTGAGAAACGAGGAAGCAGCCAGAGACTTCTTCCTTATTTCTCGCTTCAGCTATAGGGATAAATATTTACGTTCCGACCACTGCGTTGCGCACGCTGAGTCTTCACGGGTGCATATCATTGGCGATCTTCCACGCACTTACATGCATTTGCACTATGTTGATTTTATTAACTTGCGTGATGTGTCGGCTGTGGGCCGGAAAAATTTCGACATTTGAAAATTTTCATTTTATAAAACATATAAACGAGGTTATACATAGTAATAAAATTTATTAATCATAAAACAAACAAATTTACCCATTTGACCATTCCATAATATATTAAATCATAAAATATAGCATAAAACAGCATAAATACCTCTCTTCCCACATCCACGCCGAGCAGAGATCCATTGAGATGCAAGGTCGTGATGTGGAAAGAGGGTTCCAACATAAATGATTCTCACCTAAAAAAGGTCTCCAATAACTTCTTCAAGATTTGAAAATATGGTTTTAAACAGCTCTAACAATTTCAAAAAGAAAATGGTTTTTGATTTTTTTAAGGTTTTTCTTTAATGTGAAAATGGATCAGTATTTATACCTAATTGTGTGACGTATAAAATTTGATGCAGTAAAACAAAATTCGACCTTGTTCTTTTCTAGCAAATTCTATTTTTTAGTTTTTATATTTCTTGATTTATTTTTATAATTTTTTATTTGAAATTTTTATTGAATTATTGCTAATTCAATTTCTCGATTTAAATTCCACTTTAATGAACTTTAATTGATTTTTCTAATTTCGTCGAATTTGTCGTGTTTTCTTGTTGTATCTGTGTAGGTATCGTGCGGATCTTGGTGCATTTTGTTAATATTTTAATTTATTTTTATGTTTATTATTTTATATTTAATTCTTTTATTTCTCAGATTTTATAGGGTTTATTTGGTGTTTTTTCAGGTTTATTTTAAATTGCGTGTTGTATCTGCGTGTGTGTTTCTGATCCATTTAAACATTTTGAAGGCCGTTTACGTTCTGGTCCAACATAGGTCTGATTTTAAATCTGCGTTGCTGTGTTTGCTTGCTATTTCCGATCTATTTAAATAAATCGTTGTATTGATCCAACAACCCTATAGTATCTATTGAACCTAGAAGTGCATCAGGGTTTTAGCAGTCATCGCGATATGACTCACTTTTTACTGACGACCGCCCATTAGGATACGCTTCCAGCGTCATTAGTTGTCAAATATTTAATGGTAATTATTTTCTTATGTGCGCAACTGATGGGAATATTCTTGAAAGGTGTGCACTTCGAAATCTTCTTCCTCATCAGGTACCAATCACTTTGAAATTTTAATCTATTAATTTTATTGTGTTTTGGTGACTGATTTATGTTTGACATTTTACCCTTTTTGTACAATGTGGGGTTACTTTTATCTATCAAACTTTTACGTTTGCTTCAGCTAAATATTTAAAATCTAAAAAATTATATCTTAATTCTAAATTTGAAAATGCTAATTTTACATTATGATAACTGAAAACTTAAAAATATTTTTAGCCTATAATTTTTCCATTGTAATTTACTATCTAACAAAATTTGTGAGTTTTGAATATACTGAACCGAGTAATTTTATGTTTTCAAGATTTTAGAATTATGTAAAATTTGTTTTACTATTTTAATTAAATAATACTATTTTAATTAATAATTATTTCCTTTAAATTGTATTTCCTTTAAATTTTTTATGGATTCTGCTGGTGATCGCATTGTCGTTTGTGATAATGGAACTGGGGTATTTAGTTTCCTTTTTCAAATAATAATTATCCATAATTTTGAATTTAGTTTGTAAAATGTGGCTTTGCTGGCTCCAATTTTCCTGAATTTATATTTCCTTCAATGGTAGGGAGACCAATATTAAGAGCTTCTGCACGAGTTGGCAATGTTGAAGTCAAAGATTTGGTTATTGGTGACGAAGCTAGTGAATTACGTCAAATGCTCGAGTGTTCATATCCAATGGATAATGGTATTGTTAGAAATTGGGATGACATGAAACATTTATATGACTATACATTTGGACCTACAAAATTGAATGTCGATCCAACACATTCCAAAATATTATTAACTGAACCACCATTAAATCCATTGAAAAATCGTGAACGTATGGGAGAGTTAATGTTTGAAACATATGGGTTTAACGCGATGCATGTTGCAATTCAAGCAACACTAACTCTTATTGCTCAAGGTTTAATGACAGGAGTCGTCATAGATTCCGGGGATGGAGTAACTCACATTTGTCCAGTTTATGAAGGATTTTCGTTGCCTCACTTAACTAGGCGACTTGATATCGCCGGTCGAGATATAACTAAATATCTTATCAAGGTTTGAATTTTTTAAAATAACTCATTAATTTAAATTTCTGTTTTTTTAATATTTTTATTGATTAAATTACTTACAAAAATATATTTCTATTTTATAAAATTAATTTTTTAATTAAAAATTCTGAATAAAATTCCCCCAAAAAAACATTCTGGTATATTAACGTTATTATTTAATATAATATTTATTTGAAATCTACCGTTATAGTGATGTTTGTCAGTGACTAATATAATGTGACTGTAAATAATAAAATACAAGCATACGCATTATTATTTATGAATAGTATCATTACTAATTTTTAATATTCGATGTTAATGGTAGCTACTTTTGTTTGCCGGTTTGTATTATTTGTATGTCTCTTTTGTGATTGGTCAATCTTTGGATAACTGAATTTTGCAATGCAATGACTTAAAGCACGCACACTTTTAACATTCGATTTTTTTTATTTTATATCATTTAACTAACTGAAATTACCCGTTGTTGCACGGGCTTTTGAGATGGTGGCCAGTGGTGACAGTAAGAGCTTATTAAATTTTGTGTAAAAATAATTTTATACTCAAATGTTTTAAATCAATGCAAGTAGCAGTCAAAATTATGTTAAATTAAATTTCGAAATTCTCTTGTATTGAATGCAAACATTTTTCAATTTACATAATCAAAGTTCTCCAAACAAAAATGAAAGTTATACAGTTTCTTTAAATGTAATTCAAAATCACCATTCAATTTCAAAAAATAATTATTGTTCAATTAAACAGAACAAAAACCAACATTTTGGAACCACAGCAAACTCGCGTAAAGAGGGTGCCATCGAAGGCTAAATGTCAGTGTTAAGGTGGCACCAAAAAATGGACAACATTTTCACTGAATTGGAACTGATTTTGTTAAAGATAGACAGCAAACTGTGATCAAGGATTCAAAAACATTTATTTAATTTGGTGATGATTTACATTTTGCTCATTACGCTGAACGTCATCGTTCATTTTCTATAGAACTGGTAGATCGCATCTTTTAAATCTTTCCATCGGGCGCCGATTACCCTCACGTACCCCATTGATGGAACAGCCGATTATCAAAAATGTAAACAATTAAAATTAAATGGTAAATTAATAAATACATAAATTTATATTCAATAACAAATATAAAAATTAAATAGATATTGATATAATAAATTGATTCAATATATGAAAATTGAATAATAATATTTATAAAATACAATGTCTTTTATAAATAAAAATAAGTCAGAGATGAAAAACAAAAAAGTCCTTATAAAATAATAATAATATTTAATACAATTGAAAAAGTTCATGAAAATAGAAAAAGTTAGGTTAAGTAACATATACTATTTAAGTACTAATTATCAGTGGTGTAAGGAGTATGCAAGAGGATTATTATGCCCTAGGCGCGACTTGCAGGTGGATACTAAATGTTCAACAACACAAGATTTTCCGGTATATTTCAAATTTTTGTTATGATCGATTTCTGGGATCTCGTTTCTCAATATACATGTAATAGGTGCATTGGTGAGACTAATTTCTTGAAAACTTTCAACCGAAGGACTTTACCAGTCACTTTCAGAGATCAGAAGAGGCCTGGGTCGTTTAGAAATCAGATGCCTCCAAATTTCGAATTTGAATAACCGGATCAAATTTTGATTGACTGAGGTTCTCTTTTTGGTTCTTTCGCTAATGTGGTCCTGTTCATGCATTTTTGATGTATATGAAGATATTGATTTTCAGGGTTTTTTAGTTGTTGCTACTGCCACTTCATTCCGACTTCTTTTACTTGCTCACTTTCAAATTCTTTTCACTATGGATGTAATTTACAAATTCAATATTAATATTTTACAATATTAATAAATTAATTTAAAATTCACAACAATTGATCATTGATTAGTCTATTAATTGTAATCGGATTTTTAATTTTAAACTTAATATTTATTTTCAGTTTTCATTAAGATTTGAATTAATGAAATTAGGAAATGAAAGTTAAAGATTAGCAATTATGGTCAATCCTATGATATTTTTTACTAATTTAACGCTTTTAATATTTTCGTAATTAAATATTTTAACATTTTTTCAAATTTTCTGTTTCCTCATGATCAAGGGCGTTTGTAGAATTTTTTCCGTCGAACACCTGCCATGGTTGTGATAAACAAAAAGCTTTGAACTTTATATTATAGATGAATAATTACTAAAAAATTTAAGATTCTTACTAAAATCATTTCTGTATAATTAGAAACAAATGGACTCCTATTTAAATATAATAAAATATTTCGCCTTTTGAACTTCAAATTCACTTCATTTCAAAATACTATTTCGACTTCAATCTCACTTCATCTCAAAATAATATTTCGCCTTTTCGACTTCAATTTCACTTCATCTAAAAATAATATTTCGCCTTTTTTACTTCTAATTTAATTCATCTCAAAATAATCTTTAAAAATTTTTTTTATTTAAAATAATAGCAGTTTTTATAAATTGTGCTGTACAGCATACCATTTAGTTTGCAGAATACACTGCATTCTATTACAGTCGCTTACAAAAATAAATATAATTTCCTACATTTATTGTTGATTATTTAAAACATTTATATGATTTTTGATGCCATATAAAATCATTTCGTTGAGTATACTTAAACCACTTAGGTAGATATTTGTCCCCTGGAGCAACCCCACGAATAAATTACATAATGATGTAATTTAATCTCAAATTTGCAATTATGTAATTTTTAATTAAAATTTTTTGAATTTTTCTTATTATTGTTAGTGGTATTTTTTATTTTCAAAAATTATTTTCGATGAAACTTAAAATGAATTTTTTTAAATATAGTTTTTATATGAAATTTTTAGTATAATTTTTAGAATAAATTTTCTATGTCAATTTTCAATTAAATTTTTGTATATACATTTTTTATAATTTTTAAATAAAATTTGAAATGAAATTTTTCAATAGATATTTTTTTAATAGACTTTTTTAGTATATTTTCCTATTAACCTGTTAATCGGGCGGGGGTCGCGTATATATGTTCCATGTAAACAGTAGTGACAACGTGTAGGACGCATAAAAACGTCCTCAAAATGTATGTGGTATGACAAAACGCACGGGACATTAATTTTTGTACTACTCTTTTGTGAGTCATGTTTCAGTGTCTTTTAGTTAGCTGTAAGCATGGATTAATATATTATAAATTCAATGTATCGGGCATAAACTATGAATGCGTCTTTATGAATAATAGTGTACCCGTTGCAAGTTGCGTAATTGGAGATAGGTTAAGCAGCAACAAATGTGGTATCTAATCATTTATAGTTCAAAAAATATTTTGTTTAATTAATTTACTAGAAGTAAAATTTATTTTCAATTTTTATAGTAAATAATGCATTATATCAAAGAAAATTCTGTCCGCTAATGTGTTAAGCATTTTTAAGATTTTGATTTGAACATGTCCCGCATTCCAATAACAAATATCTGGTCAATTTAAATAAATCTCCAGAAAGCACATTTTTAATTCATAAAATATTTTCTCTCCATTGTCTAAAAAATTTGGAATAAATTATAGTTATCTAATAAATTGGCATTGTTTAAGTTGTGCAAGAAGTAATTTTCAGTCACCGTAAATTTCGGTGCATCCAGGAAATGTTTTGTGTTGTTTGATCTGAATGAAGTTTCTAGATTGTATTCTTTATCCTGCAGTTTTCACATTAATAATATGATTATTTGAACAATAATGGAAATATTGACCACAAATATTTTTAATTGATTTTAAAATAATATGTACAAAATTTAAATAGATTTCTTAAATTAATTTAATTTACCTTAATTTTTTAAACTCAAAAGTTAATTAACACAAATTTTTGATCTATAGTCATAATAAAAATAAATAAAATATTAAAATAATTATTTGAATTCTAATTTCCTTCACTTACCAACATTAATTACAAGCAAATAATGTTTTAATGGCGCTGAAATCGGAATTTTAAAATACGTCAAAAGTGCGGAGTAAGTAAAAAGAGATTGAATTAGATATAATTTCCTCTTGAAAAATCCTAAATCAAACAAATTCGATTCATTAATTGGATTAATAATTCTTCTTTAGCTCTTATTACTAAGAGGCTATGCGTTCAATCAATCTGCAGATTTCGAAACAATTCGCCAGTTAAAAGAAAAA